>WSFP011489740.1:0-15001 GCA_009831015.1 Picea engelmannii | reverse complement strand
GAGTCATATTTACATCAAACACTATTGGGTCCATTACCCAAACCTTTGTGCTACGGGTCTTTCTTCAAGGGTTGACATCAATGACAACCAACCTTAATCAACATGTGGAATGTGACATAACTCCTCATGGTTTGAGAGTTATGGCCTTACGAAGTTGGAGGACCTTCATATGTCATCTAGAAGCCCCAAAAGGTCAAAGTAGTCAAAGTGGTTTAAGAGATTCTAAAAGGTAAATAATAAAGTCAAGTGATGAGTGTATTATAATTCAAAGTGAATAAAAAATAAATTATTTCAATAATAAGTTTAATGGAGAAATTAAAAGTGGGTTAACCCTAAAATAAGGAAAGTGGGCAAAGTGACCTAGAAGATGTTCTTAAGGAAGCTACTTGGAGAGTATAAATAAGAGGCAAGGCTCTCTCATTTTAGAAACACTTGAGAATATTGAGTACCTATAAGTGTATGAGGAAACCAAAGGACATATAAGACTAATTTATGAGGGAAGGTGAAGAAAAGAAGGTTGGAATTCAAGGAAGGATAAATTATTTTGATGATGTTTTCTAAGGTATGTTATTTAGGGGTCATCTCACCATTTTCACAATAACTTGTTTTATAGAATGATTCAGATCGTACAATTTCTATGCCATTGAGGAAACATATCCAAGTATCTATGGTAACAAATTTGGCTTGTGAATCATTGTATTTTTGGAGTTACACTCCGTGGAAAATAGGGTTTCTGGCTAGTCCCGAAACTAATCTAAAACAAGTGTTTCGGGTAAAAATGTCATAACTTATTCATAACATATTCAAATTTAGTACAAAACTTTTTTTGGTTAGATTACAGTCTGTAGTATGTTTTTTAACAGTTTTAGAGCTATTCAACAAATATTCCATGTGGGGCATACTCTACAAGATCGCTCTCTAGAATAAGCCAGAATTTAACAAGGTATGCCATTCTTGATATAACTCCTTTTCTGAGAGGTTAAAAGTAGTGAAACCTGGAGTGATTTCATAAAACACACTGAAGAATATTGTGTATCAGTTTCATATATTTATTCATTACAGGTACAAAGTTATGATTATTTCAAGTTACGGTTGTTGACTAATCCAAAACTAGGCATGTGATACTAAAGAAAAGTTTGATGAAAATGTTAGTCTCTCGCTGTTAAAGTTAATGAAGGTTTGCAAGAATGTGATCACATACACTAGGTCTATTACAAAGTTACAAATCATATTTTAATGATTAAATTGATGAGGGCTTTTGGTTGAGGTACATGTCGGGTACATGGTTGAGACAAGTAGTTGATGAGCTGGCACATGCATGAGGTGTATAGTTGATGATGTTGGTACATATTGATGAGTCATAGTTGATGAGTATTTGATACATGATTGGTACATACTTGGTACATGGTTGGAGGCACTTGTTAGTAGTATTTTTGACACATGGTTTATGGATGATGTATTATACTTGTATTATTAGAAGCACATATTGATCTTGGTGACGATTATGAGTTGTTGTGTTATACTTGGTTGATGCACATATTTGAGATTTATATTGGTGATTGATCTTGGTGACTAGATCTGATTTGGTTGATAAAATTGATGAGACAGGTTGTTGTGATAGGTTGTTGTGATAGGTTATTTGTATAGGTTTACAATGGTATATCTCACAGTGATAGTGTGACATTGGTTCCATCATTCTACTTATATGTCAGGGAGGTTGGACGCTGCAAGGACAGGTGGTTGTATCCACCTTTCGGTTGTAGACGAAGAACATAGGGGGTTGTAGCCTCATTTTGGTTGTAGACAGATAATTGGGGATTCAGAGCTTCCCTCAGGTTGTAGCCTGGGAAACTAGGGGGTTGGAGCCTCCTTCCAGTTGCATCTGGAAAACAAAGGAAGTTGGTGATTCCAATGAATGTAATTCTTCAAGACATATAAGAAAAATCATTATGTGGTTTTCTCCTACTTTAATTACTCAATAATATCTCTCTCTACAATAAGAGGAAATAAGAGAAATTATTGTTTTTCTACTTGATAGTTGTTCAACTTGCTAAGATTATGGGGACTCATCATTGTTACACTTGCCTCCTGTGTATGGGGTAGGACTACTCGTTTTTCCACGCCTGCCTGTATGTGTATTATGGGGTTGGGTTGTTCCACTTGTCTGTCTTCTTCTGCTGGGGTTCAACAACCACTCGCAGCAGATCTCATAGTGACTCTATGGGTTTCCACATAAAACACTAGTGTACTATGTATGTGTATGATTGTTCATTTGTTTATTGCTTATTTACTTTGCAGTTATTGGATGATAACGCTACATTGATATAACACTTGGATTATATGGTTAAAAAGGATTAAATTGCTCTATTACTGATTCACCCCCCCTCTTAGTAATCCAACACTTGTTAGTCAAAAAATTCTTTCTATGCATAGGAATAACATATCTTCCACCCTTTCTATTAAATCTATTCAGATCAAATCTACTTTCTTCTAGTTGTGCCCTAGTTTTTAGAATAGGACAAAATCTGTCAAACATACCTAGATTCATACTTTCGAAGAAAAAAATTTCCACTTATCTTACCTTTCTTAGAGAACAAATCTTTAAGATCTTACCTCTTTTCTTCAGATCATAATTCTTTTTCTTAGCACAAAGCTTCGTAAGTCAAGTAGAATACTGCGCACTACATCAACAAATCTACGCACATAGATTTCTCTTTTCTTCAGTTCCTGGCAATCATAGTTTCAGGTCGAGGCAACGAAACCATTTGTTGGCACAGGGGCAGACCCAGGGTTCGATGCTTCAACAACACACCAACAAAAACCTAACTACCATCCCTTTCGAAAACACCTTCAAAGAATATGAAGTCTCACCCGAGGTAGAGGCAGGGGGGTTGCAGGACTCAAGTGTCTACAACCTAGATGGGACACAAATCTGTGATTACACACTTCAACATAGAACTTAGCTAATAATATTCATTTAGTTATGATTCTTATTCACATTGTAGATTAAACCTAATTGTAGATCAATGGAGTAGTAATCAATATTAAACACATCTAATAATTCAACACATAGCATCAGAGAAGATCTAGCATTTATTCATATATCAAGCACTAAGCATCAATGAAACTACCTATCATACATCCAGAATAGTGCACTAAGAAAATATAAAATTAACCATCATGAACACATAGCACAAAGGAAAATAACACATGATATATGTGGTTCACCCCAGTGTGGGGCTACGTCCACCAACTCTTCTTCTTATTTATTAGCTTCTTCCAATATTCTTACATGCACCAAGCCACATATCCAACTCCGCAAAGGATAGGAGATTTGTGCATACCTTGCCAGATCCTCCTTCCCTTAATTAGATCAAGGAACCAAGCCTTACACCATCTACACACAAAGAACTTACAAAATACTTGCACTTATCTCTGCAAGTCTTAACTCATTCGTGCACAAATCCAACTAGCCAAGCAGTAAGCCAATCAAAACTACTTCTTACATCTCTTAGCCACTTATTTATACATTACAAAAGAGGCCTAAACATGGGTAAACCCATGGGCTGACATCCCATACCCGTTACATAAACCCTAAAACCCAAAAAACCCGCAAAAGTGGCGAGATCTCGCGATCTCTACTTCACATGGGTGCTTTGTCTTTGACCAGCCTATCGAAGTCCCAAAAATGGTCAAAAATGACCAATGTTTCCTCAAAACCTGGTCAAGGGCCAACATGAGGACTTATTTTGACTACCTAGTGAAGTGGAAGGCTCACCTACTAGAGGATGTTAGTTGGGTAAATGAATATGATATCCAGAAGCATGGAAAAACAGTGCAGGAGCTCATGGATAGGAGTCAATGAATTTTTGTCTAGAGGAGTATGATGCAGGAGCATCGCCATCAACAATTAAAGAGGCCAGGTGGAGGACAACTTGACCCCCAACGCACATATTTTAAACTATTTTTGAATTCCAAAGAGTGCGCATCATTTTTTTTTGAAAGCATTAAAAGTTAAAGATTTTAAATATTTTGAGGCATGAGCCATCACACAAGGCCGCCGAGATTGTAATCATTTTAATTAACAGATAATTTTTTACATATATTGAGTATCAACTCATATCTGAATGTTATTTCCATTCAATGTAATAGTCCTTAGTAGATGAATGCATTAACTATGATAGGATAACTCTAAGGTAGTATGGAGGGAAGGCTTGAGAAGCCTCTCCATGTATAAATATATGTATTGTATGCCCAAATGAGGTTGTTGAATGTTATTTCTAATGTTGTTGATTATTATCTAAGAGAGTTGTTGAAGCTTATGAAGAGTTGCAAAGGGATGTATGAGTCCATGTACATATTTTACTAAATGAATACAAGCATAGAGCTTTGATTCCAAATGTATGGTGTTGTGTTCATCTAGATTATTTTAGTACATGTGATGTTTCTTTATGCTCTCTATGTTTTATCTATTTATGTGTATTTTATGCATGGATATGTTTTTCATGGTTAAGTGTGAAAACCTTTGATTTTTCTGTAAGTTTCACTTGCTTCTCTTCTAATATTCCTAGTGCAAGGAGTGCATAGTGCCTGGAAGGAGTGTGTAGGTCGAGTCGAGATAGACTCAGAAGCTCAGAAGAGATAGTCTGAATTTACAGTTGAAGTGCAAGGAGTGAAAAATTTCCTAGTGGAGAGAAAAGATTGAAGAAGACCCATGCAAGGATTGCATCGAAAAAACACTTTCTTTAAGTGTTGAAGAAGTCTCATAGAAGACGAGTGCAAGGAGTGTGTAAGGGAGATTTTTTTCAAAAATATCTAAGTCCAAAAACTTCTCAGAACTTAAAGGTTGCAAGGAGTGTGCCCTAGGTCTGAAATACCTCAAGGACTTAAATATCAGTAACGATATCATTCAAAATCCTCAAGGAGGAGAGTATTTGCTTGTTTCAAGAGTCGAACAGATGATATTTATTTGGGAGAATCTAAGATCTTTCATCACCCTTAGATTTGGAGAAGCAGTGTGGGGTTTAACCCTGTAATTTGTTGAGACTTCATGAGTTCAACAGAAGTCGTACATGAAGTCCAGAGGAGGCATTATCAAGGATTGAAAACTAACAGTTGAGATAAATTCGGGAGTATGCAGAAGAGTGTACAATTGTTGAATCAAGAGGAGTTGTGAAAGGGTTAATCAGAGAAGTCCTTCTAACTTCACGCATTTGAGAGATTTGATGTGTGGAGAAGTCAGGACCCCCAAAGTCTCGAAGGCTGGAGTTAATCATGGTCTTCCAACTTTCTGAGGACACGTGTTAGCAGATCGTGTACTCCTGTGGACTAGAACTCCAGAGGAAGTTAGGAGTGGTGATTCTAGAGTGGAGGACTCCCAAAGCCCAGATTCCTAGAGTTGATCTCGGCCATCCATTAGAAAGGAAGCATGTCATCATATCAAGATATCCGGAGGATAGACACTCCAAGAGAATAGAGAGAAGAGGATTTTGATCTCTCCAGAGTCCCAAAGTTCGGATTTTAGATGGACCATCCATTAGAGGAAGGACATACGACAATAGATATGGAAGTCTGGAAGTTTGACATTCCAGATAAAATCGAGCGCAGTGTTGTGGGGAATCATGAAGGTCCAAAGGATGGATTCAATCCTAGTCGTCCATTAAAGGAGGATGTGTGGTGACAGATCACAGTTTGGGGATGCGGCACTTTAGAATATTTGAGTCATCGTGAAGACGAGAACAAAATCCCTGAAGTCTCGAAAGAATCCTATTTGTCGATCGGGAAGGGGGAATGTGGAGGAAGTAGAAATCATTTGTAGTTTCGACGTCGGGAGATATGATAGGTTGTATATAGTGTGGATAACCAAATGAAATCATCGAATCCCGAAGAGAAATAATTTGAGTTGTCCATCCATCTGAACATGAGGACCGTCATTTTGATACTTGGCATAATTGTCTTTTTGTTGATCCGGGAAATTTATGAAAAAGGCATTGTGGAGAAATCGTTGAAGCCCGAAGTGCGAAAGAGGAAGAGAGTCCTCGATCCAATGGTGGAACAGGATTCATTCGATATCCTCTCTTTCATTACCTAACACTTTGAAAGTGTTATGTCTGTGTTGGTGCGATTAAAAATAACCAAATATGGAAACAATAGGATTTTGAGCTGTCGATATCGATGTTCGTTGAAGACCATTGATATATACGCCTAGTGTTTTACAATTCATGGATTTTACATTGTTTTATAAAAGGGATAAAAAAACCCGAAGTCCTGAAACTTTTGGGGATTGAAAGATTGGCCCACGGTTTTGGCCCTCGGTCTCTAGGGAGGCTTTTCCAGTGCTCAGGGACTCCTGAAAAAGAGAGTTTTCATTTTGGAATAATATTTAAGCACCTGTGTATTGAAATGTTTGGCTCAGAAGGATCTCGTGAGCTAATTTTATCTCCTTACTAGAAAAATCCTAGACTGGGAGGTCACGCAGACCTTGGCAGAGGGTGGGGTATGCATCAAGAACCATCTTGCTTTATTAGGTTAGAATATTGGCTAGTGAAGGTTTGAGGAATAGTTACAGTAACCTAGATGCAAAAATCACCCAAGGTGCAAGTACCCTTATTTTTGATGGGATCCCTCCAAGGGAGTCGAGGCAAGGATTGTTCATCCATCCCAGGTACCTATGTCAAGTCCTTAGACTCTTTAATGGCTATGAAAATTTCATAAAACTTCTAAGGTAAGGTTATAAGAACCTTGTATACTACTCTCTGATCTAAAATCTCTTCATCATTCATCCTTAACTAATTTATTTTGTTCATGACTTGGGTCATGTACTAGTCCACTGACACTGGCTCCTTCGTCTTCAAATTCTCAAAATTCATTCATAATGTCTACAACTTTACTATATTTACCTTGGTACTACCCTGATAGTTGGTCTCTAATATGTCCCATGTTGTCTTTGAGAATTTCACTGCTAAGTATGGGAAAAACACTTTCATCCAAGATGTTGCATATGAAATAGAGAGATTTTGCATCCTTATTCTTGTTATCTTTGAGTTGATCCTTTTGAGCATTGGTCAAATATCACTTCGTTGTATGATCAATTGGTTTTGTATAATTGTGAAATACAACATCCCAAACATCCTGCGAATGTAATAACATCTTCATCTTGATATCCCAAACTTCATAATTTTTCCCTATAAGAACCGATATCTGTGGTTGTGCAAAATTGTTGCTTGAAGCCATTTTTTTCTAAAGAAAATTCTCTTTTAAACAACAATAAAGTGAATAATGTATTTTTCCTTTTTTAAATTCTCACCCTAAATGGTAATATATATTCACTTCCTATTTACATAAAATATATATGTCTTGGGGAAAAATATACCATGTGCTTACCATGTGCTTTTAATAAAGCAATGTTAAGTTTAAAATACAAATACTCTTATTCCATATAAATTCATATTTGAACTAACTAAATTAAAAACTCTAAATAAATAACATACCCATCGATCATATTAACTTCATAAGAAATTTTACCACACTGAAATTTACCATAGGAAAGGTAAATTTTTGGCAACGACCATGAAAGAAAGATTGTGGTAGTGGCTCTCTCTATTCCAACAACTCTCTCTATTTCACTGCTAAGATATTAGTAAATATACGTTCATCCAAGTCGTTGTGTATGAAATAGAGATATTTTTCATCCTTCTTCTTGTTATCTTTGAGTTGATCCTTTTGAGAATTGGTCAAAGCTCACTCCATAGCGAGATCAAATGGTTTTGTATAGCCACAAAATACAAGATCCAAAACATCTTGTGATCCATATTTATGAGAAGAACAAAATGAACAACAAACTGAATACAATAACATAGAGATAAAAAATTTTATCCAGTGAACAATAACTTCTATTGAATAAATGAAATAGGTTGAAACTATAAAACTATAGAAATGAAACAACTTGCTCAAATGGTGGTAACTACCTCTGAGAGAAGATGTGGCCAAAAACCAGAGGCATTTTTAACATGATGAATGAATGCCAAAACCCTATAAATTCAAAAACCTATCCTTAGAAGGTGAAATGCCAAAAGTTATGTGGGCCCTGATGGGTTAAGTTGGTACCTCAAGTTCTCGCGGTCGTAAATTTTGCATACGACCTTCGTTTTAGGTGCATGATAGCCCATTGGAAATTTATTTTAGAGAACTACATATTATGCCATCAAAATCTGAATATGTTTATAGTTTTCTTGTGGAAATCTAGAAAAAACATTGTTTAGGGTCCCAAAACGGCCTTGGAAGTACATAAAGATGCACTGACATGAAAACTTTCAAAATAAGCCAAATGGATTAAGTGGGTGGCCACCAATCTCCACCTGAAAGATGTGTAGGGTTTCAGACAAAACCGTAAGTGTATAACTAAAAATTACAAATAAGCACAGAAGAACGTGTTGAACTAAAAATTTTCAAGAGGATACAGTTGGAATAGGTGGGTGGCCACCAATATCCACTTGGATCAATCCTCCACCCTTAGGAAGAAATGGTATCCATTTCATTAAGTTCCCCTGTCAGGTGAGGAAAATTATATTGACTTTTTCCCTGGGTGAGCCACTCACCTTGGTGTAGGATTTGTCGTGCCTTGACAACCCAATAAAGATGGATCATATACTGGCGAGTTCCCTTGACCTGTGTGTCCACTATATGATAAGTGGATGCATGTTCCATGCAGTCAGGGTTGATTTCTGTTGGTGTCAGTTATTTTGTGATCTCTGAGGTGTCCAATAAGGGTGGAAAGTATGGTCGAAGGAGGTCCACATTGAACATTGGGTGTAAGCCAATTAAGAGTGGAGTGTTGAGCTCAAAATCATTGCTACCCAAAACCTTGGTGATAGTGTAAGGCCCATAGAAAATTGGGCGGAGCTTCTGATGGGGCCTTGTAAGGTAATCTTTCTGCAAATGTACCAAAACCTTGTCTACCACATGAAACGGGTGCAATACCTTATGTTGATCATGGAATTGCTTGTACTTAGCATTGTCTTTCTGCAAAATCTCATGGACCTGTTGGCGGATGTGATGAATCTACTCAATGAATCTAGTGGATTTTTTGGTTTTCGACTGAACATGCGAATATTATTCCTGTGTGGTGGAAATAGGTAATGCAACATCAATGGGACCCAAGGGTTGGAATCCCATCCCCGCATGAAATTGGATGTGGTAAATGGAGCTATGGAAATCCCTATTGTAGCTGTGTTGAACATAGGGGAGACTCTCATCCTAAGTTCATGGATCCTTAGAGTTTTACATGCATAGGATGTTCACAATAATCTGATTGGAGACCTTTGTTTGGTTGTCGGTTTGGGGGTGGAAAGCAGTGAATTTAGTGAGCTTGGTGTCCAACAATGACCAGGGACTCAACCAAAATGTGTTGAGGAACTTGATGTACTGATTGTATATGATGGTATGTGGTATTCCAAAATGGATCCACACTCATTCAAAGAATATCTTGGCAGTATATGTCGCTTTGATGTTGTTCTTGTAGGCTATGAGGATGGGCATCTTTGAAAACCAACCAACTACAAAAAATAAACAATAATTGCCTTGCTTGGTGGATGGAAGGCTAGACATGTAATACATTGAGATGGATTCCCAAGGCCTTTCAAGAATAGGAAGAGGGGTGTATAATCCTTTCTTCTTGAGGGTTGTCTTGGCAATGGCACATGCAGTGAAATATATGATATACTTGTTGATGTCCTATTAGAGTTTTGGCCAATAAAAATATTTCTATAGAATGACCACAATTTTATCCATGCCAAAATCTCCTACCATCTAATTGTATTGAGCCTCCCAGATCATCTTTCCACACTTGCTTGTAGGAAAACAAAGATGGCCAAGATGACATAACAATCTATCCTGAATGTGAAAATTAATGACATTTGCACATGTACCCAAGAGTTGATAGGTGGTGGAAAAGTCCATATATTGTTGATAAAGTTGGGGCCACTTAGATGACTCATGTCCACAGGAATGGAGCACAGTGGTGAGTGTAACCATGAGAGGTCGAATGAGGTAGTCAGCGACACAATTTATGGTCCCTGTCTTATACTTTATTTTGAGATGGAACTGTTGTAGGCAGGTTTACCACTTATGATGGAGGTCATTCTGCAACTTCCCCTATGTCTGTTTGGACTACATAGGCTTGTGATCAGTGTGGATGATTGTCTCCTTTCCCATAATGTAATATTTCCATTGACGACAAGATCGTATAATGGAATACATTTCCTTTTCATAAGTGGGGTATTTCTGGAAAGTATCTGAGAGTGTCTCACTATGGTATGCCACTGGATGGCCATGCTAAGTGAGAATCGTTCTGACAACATAGTTGGATGCATCAGTCTCAATCTCGAACAGTTGTTGTAGATTGAGTAAGGAGAGTACTGGAGCTGAGCACAAGAGATTATTTATATCATCAAATTATCATTGTTGTTCCTTCCCTCACATGAACTTTTCCCTACCATTTCCCCTAGTCACTTGGTTAAGGACCCATGTAATATGCGAGAATCCCAACAGGAATTGTCAGTAGAAGTTGGCCAATCCCAAGAAACTCTAAAGCTTGGTTAGTGTGGTTGGGTTTGGCAAGTCATAGATGACTTGGATATTAGTTGGATCAACATGTACCCCATGCTCATCAACAATGTAGCCCAAATATTCGACTTTGTTCATCCCAAAGGAGAATTTTTCTAAGTTGTCATATATATTGTGTTGCCGCAAAGTGCTCAAAATGTGATGAATATGTTGCATGTACTCTTCCCAAGTTATGCTCAAGATGAGGATGTAATCCAAATATACCACCACAAAAGAGTTGGTAAAGGGTCTCAATACATCATCCATCAACCTCATAAAAGTGGTTGGTGCATTTGTTAAGACAAAGGGCATGACCAACCATTCGAAGAGACCTTTAGATTTGAAAGCTATCTTCCATACATCAGTTGGTTCGATGGGAACTTGGTGGTAGCCATACTTTAGATCAATCTTGTTGAAGAACTTTGCCCCTTTGAGTTGGTTAATAAGGTCAACAATTATGGTAATTAGGTACCGGTTCATGACTATGATTTTGTTTAATTCTCTGTAATCAATGTACAGCCACCAGGTCTCATGTTTATTCTGCACCAGTACAATTGTTCTTCCACAAGGGGAGGAGCTGGGTATAATGTGCCCCTTTTGAAGAAACACTTGGATATGATGCTTGATTTAATCATTTTCCATTAGCAAGTGATGATAAACAGGTCGATTAGGAAGAGGTGCACCGGGGGTTATATCAATTGGATTCTTAACTTGACAGTGCGTCGGTACCCCGATGGGTGAGGAAAATATGTCTCTATACTCTTCCATGATCACGTCCACTTCTTCTGCTGCAAAGAGAGACTCTGTGTAGAGGCCATGGATGTGGCAGCGACCTTCTTTTTATTGTGAGCAAAGATCACAAAGAAGACGAACTTCTTGGTCTCTGAAATGACCTTATTGTATTTCTTAGCAGAGATTAAAGAAATAGTATTAGGTGGTGCCACCTCTAGTATCCTATACAATTGTCTACACAAAGTAATAATAACACTGAGGGGTCTAGACTCGTACACATCATGTCACTTCCACAAATATGGTTATCCTAAAAGAACATCACAAACTGCAAGGGGATAAATATCACACAATACCTCATCTTTGAAAGGCTTGATGTCGTAGGGAAGATGACATTGTTCATCGACACAAAGATATCATCCTTGCCAAAGCTAGCCAATGGTGTAGGGTTGTGGGTGCAGTTTCTTCAACAGGTCTAGATGCTTGACAACCTATGCTGAGATTAGGTTCTTTTGAATGTCACTATTGACAATGAAATGAAGCGGAGCCTCCTTTACCCACATCTATGAGTGAAAGAGGATTTCCCCTTCCCCTGGTTCTTTTGGTTCAGTTAGCTGGACTTTTGTGGTAGCGACCGCAGCCCTGTGTTTAACATCGAAACATCGCTTCCCTCCTTATGGATTTGATTCATATTTAGGCTCGACCTATAACTCAAAATATTTCATCTCGGCCACAAGTGACTTCTTGGAGCTGCATTCATCAGTGTTGTTCCAAGGTTTTTTCTGGTATTCAAACCATTTTCATGTGTCCTTCTTTGACTTCTCATTGCCCTTCTTGTTTTGCAACTTGGACTAGTTTTCCTGAGAGTGGCCATCTTTTCTCTATCCCTTGTTGTGTGGTTTGGGGCCACCTTTTCCTTGATTTAGTTGTGAGGAGTTTGCAGATCCAAACTCTCACCTCTTTTTCTTAAATTTATGCTCGATCTTGACAACATATCTATACGCCGTACCCAATGATGTAATGTCCAGAAACTACATTTATGTTTGAATGTATATATAAAAACAACCACGGTATTTGAGCACCATATGTCGTTCAGAGTCTTTGATACCCAATTTGGTGCAAAGGGTATGGAAAATATTGATGAAATCTAGTATTGTTTGGTCCCTTTCCTGATGCAGGTTAGTCCATCTGGTGTACTCTTCCTCGTAGCTTCCAAAAGGGTAGTATTGTTCTTTAATGGAATACCTGAAGGAATCCCATGTAAGGGTGAGAAAAAATATTTCAAATTCCTCTATGGCCCTTTGCTTAGACTAAGTATCCCACCAGTCCTTAACTTCACAAGAAATTTTACCATACTGAAATTTACCATAGAAAAGGTAAATCTGTGACAACAACTATGAAAGAAGGATCGCGGTAGTGGTTCCCTCTATTCCAACGACTCTCTCTATTCTAGAGAAAGGTGAGGCTCTGAAAAAATTCTCTCTAAGCTCACGCTATGATATGAATTTGAAGGAGGAGGGGCGAATTTAGAACAATTGTGGCTATATGAAATCAACACAAACACACAAAAAACCAAAACACAAGACACAAGAGTTGCGGATCTAAAACTTCTCAATAATTCATTTCTTCTGAAGAGATAAAATAAAGACTCATGAGATATTTGCACCATGAGTCTTAGTTTTCATGGTGTATTCTATTCTATCAGTACATCGATTTGTCTATGCAATCCTAGAGGAACATGGTGCCTAGACAAGGATAGATGAATGACCTTTCTTAGGTGAATTGATATTTGAAGGTGGATTAGCAATCCAAGAATGAAACTAGTTGTTACAAGGATCTGTTAGTAAAATAGGTTGATTACATCCTTAACTATTTGTTTAAGGTTACAATGAGTTGGTAAGTTATACCAACCTCTGTAACTTATTTTTAACTATAATCTATAACCATATGATCATATTAATATAAAATACAAATCAAAGTGTTGTGTGTGTTGCACCATCTATCTTTGTGTATATGTTTACATGGTATCAGAGTAGGTCTAGGCTCGACTCCCTCATGGGAAATCTTAGGAGGCCAACGATATGAAAGTTGTTGTTGTCCTTGTGTAAAAGGGTTCCCAGATATATGAAATTTGTCGTTGTCCTTTTGTAAAAGGAAGTGTATGATATTTGTGGAGCAAGAATGGAGTTGTTAAAGGATGCAAGATAAGCTTGTTCCCAAGGATATGGCCACTTAATAGCTGGTAAACCCTAGTCGTTGAATGATTCGAGTAGAAGTGACAGTTCGTTGGAATAGGAGAAAATAGTGATTCAGAAAGCTTCTGAGAGGCACAAGAGTTGGTCTCCATTCACTGAAATAAATACAAGGAAGACAAGAAGACATGTAATGATAAAACTAATAAGGTGAAGTGATTAAGTGTGTAATATTGAATTGCATTATTTTTTTTAAAAGGCATTTATTATTTTTAAAGGATGCAATTTAAAAGAAATAAAATGAGTGTTTTATTTTAATTCTAAAGGAGAAAATATTTATTTTTTCATTCATAAAACAACAAAAATTAAGTGTTATTTTAGAAGTATTAAAAATTTGTAGAGGCCATATAAAAAGAAAGGAAAGAAAGGATTTATCATTAAGAAAGATCATAGCCAATCTGTAAGAAGAAAATCGATAAGGCATGTGAGAAGAAAATCGATAAGGCATGTGAGAAGAAAATCGATAAGGTCGTGAAGAATGTGGAGAAGAGTTACCATGGAGAGAATATTCTGAAGACATAAGACCATGGATTCTAGGTAAAAGAAGCCACAAGATGAAAGTAAAATACTATTCAGAGTTGAAGAGCAATTATCGCTAACACTGAGCCATTATGTGGACAACATTCCAACATTATTGAGCGGATGGGAGCAAGTCAAAATATGACGAAAGGAAAAAGTGAAGTGTATTTTCGAAGGTATGGAAGCAATAGCAATGCGAAGAAGTCACAAAGCCACGAAGACATGAGAAGTGAGAAACTGTGAAGAAGTGAGAAGATGGGAAAATCCAACAAGCCATGAAGAAGTGAGAATCCAAGTCGTATTGGTTTATGCGAATATACTGGTGAAAATGTTTCTTGTAATCTCCGTAATATTTATGTTTTTTCATGTGTTGGAATTTGACATGTACAAAGGTATTGAGCTTAGCTAACTCAATAAAGATGTAGTTATTTTTCTATAATTATCTACTCTAACAAATGACAGGTAAAGTATGTAAATTCAAGACATAGAATCAATATTATGAATATGAATATGGAGATGCCTTGTATGTGAATGACTCCAGAAAAGAAAGAATCGACGGAATGGATAAATGGTTCACAATCAAAGCAAGTGAAGGAAATAAAATATTGAAGTTGAGTGAAGAAGATGTAGATATAGGCGCAAAGACTGAATGAAACACAAATTTTGGTATGGAGTCACCAACAATTATAAGAATACACTATGAAGTGGTGGAGAGAAGGCATGGGAAATGGAGAAAGATAACTACCCAGATATGAAATGTTGTACTGAAATATTGTAATGAGGGGTGCATTATTGGTTGTACCCGACACCCCAAAGATTTTTTGGTCCAAAGTTGTAAGCATTTCCATAGGAAATTTGTATTCCCCAAATGTTTTTTAAGCCCTGTTGAGTTAGAGCTA
>WSFP011489739.1:0-15001 GCA_009831015.1 Picea engelmannii | reverse complement strand
CCTTTAACTTTTTTCAATGGCTTGATCTCAATATCATATTCTTGAATTTTTGCAAGCCAATTTGCCCATTTTTCTTCTCTCAATTGTTGATTAAGGATCATTTTTACTAGAGATTTTGGGACATATGCTATGACGTGAGATGACAATATATAAGCTATGAAATGCGCCACTGCTTTAATCAAAGAAAGAACTTGCTTCTCTATTTCTGAATATCTCAACTCATAGTCATGTACAATTTTACTCATAAAACTTATTGGAATTTATTCTCCTTTGAGATTTTTTTGTGTTAAGATAGAAGCAATGATTTCTTTTGAAGCAAAATAATATATGATAAAATATCGATCAAAGTTTGGACTAACAAGAACTGGAGATGAAGTAATTACATGCTTGATCTTAGTGAATTCTCTTTGAATTTCTCGTGTCCATTCAAAATTTTGGTCCTTTTTCAACAAGACCTTTATTGGTTTTACAATTGTGGCATAATATGGGAGAAACCTCCTTACAAATTTTATCTTGCCAAAAAATGACTGTACTTATTTTTTCGGCGTTAGAGGGCTCAATTAATTGATAGATTTAACCTTCTTTGGATCGATGTAAAATCCTTCTTTACTGACCATATGTCCCAAGAGTTTTCCCTCTGAAACCACAAACAAACATTTTTGGGGATTCAGAGATATTCCATATATTATACATCGCTCAAATACTTGCCTTAGATGCTCGATGTGATTTTCTCTTACTCTAGAGTGAATAGTAAGATCATCTTGATAATCAACCATGAATTTTCCAATTAAATATTTGATGGCATGATCCATTTCCCTTTGAAAAGTTGCTCCATCATTTTTCAAGCCAAAAGGCATGCGTACATATGCATATGTCTCTGAGGGTGTGATGCAGGCAGTTTTAAGTTTATTTTCTTCTACAACTAGTACTTGGTTATATCCAGAAAAACCATCTAACATAGACATCAGAGCTGAACCAATCTCTTGTTGCAGCAACATCTCCATATTAGGGAGGGTATAATTATCTTTTATACTTTCCTCATTTAGATCTCTAAAATCAACATAGAGACAAATTTCCCCACTTTTATTTCTTACTATAACATGATTTGATAGCCATTTTGGGTGTCTAATTGAAAATATTATTCAGGCCTTCTTCAACTTTTCTAACTCAATTTTTACCAGGGGCTTTAATTTAGGATTTACAACTCTCAATTTTTTCTTGACCCTCTTTGCTCTTTTTAGTGGTATGATTTGTTTAAATATGGACTTATCATACACCTTCAAATTGTCACAAGTCTAAGAAAAAACATTATAAAATTCTTTGAACAAAGTAGTGTATTGATCAACTTTTTTTCCAGTGCAACTGGTACCAAGGTTTACATACTTTAGAGAGTCTTGAATGCCAATATTTATTTTCTGAGTTTGCTGCACTTTTTTGAGAGACAATTCTTCTTTCAAATTGGGCATTTTAGTTTGGTCATGTCTTGTGAAAAGAGATTCAAAATTGATACAAGCCTTTGAAAGAGACACAAGACTTTGATCTTCAAGGATTTCGGCGAAATCATTTGTATCAACATGAAATTCAGCAAATTGCTTATCATTTTGATAAACTTGGAGATATTCTTGAATATCAAGTATTGAAGGCCTAAAAATCCTCTTGACTTGAAATGTATTTTGATTCTAGGAATCATCAGAATTGAATAGAGATGCAACAACCACTAATGAGTCTGCATCTTGATTCTTATCTCTGGGGATGAAAGAGATGTTAAATGAACTAAAAGAATTCATGATTTCATTCACTCTTTTGGCATAAAATTTCAACTTATTTTTTTTTTATATTTTGTACCTATTCTTAATATGATTTATAACTAGTTCAAAATCACCAGTTACTAACAAGTTTTCTATTTTCATTTGTAGCGCAATATTCATCCCTTGTATCAATGCTTCATTATTTGTACAAGGAAACTCGAGCCTAATGACATGTGTATATATAACTGAGTTAGGGCTCTTGAACACAATCCCTACTCCACTTCCAGATTTGAAGCAAGCACCATCAAAATATATCTTCCAAAATCCTTGAAAATAATTTGCTCCTTCTTGTTTTGAAATAATGGGATGCTCTGGGTCAAGCACAACATAATTTCTAATCCCAACATCAATGTAGTCATGCATTAATTCATTATCTTTTTTTTTCTGAAATAAATTGAATTTCTAGCTTTGTAGGGAACTCTCACCATCGTTCCATATTTTTTCAGTAACATCATACAACTTCCATCGTTCACGATGTACCCTCCAATTAATGAACACCAATATCTTTCCAAAACTACTCCATACACTAGAGGCAAATCCACCACGATAATAGTGAAAACATTTTTTATATGGGGTGCTACATTTATCCAAACAAAAAAATATTTAAGTTCCCCACATGATAGGACCTTTCTTGAATATATCACATATATAGTTTCTCCAGTTTCATAATACTTCGTACATCCCATTCCTAGAGCTTCAATTACTGACAAGGGCATAATATTATTGGTTTCTCCACTATCAACTAAGCATAGTGTAATACTACATCATGATTTTCTATTGTGATGTAGAACGATGGAACTTTACCCTTGGGTGTGACTACTGAAATATTTTGCTGAAGCTTGGAATTTGTTACAACACCTTCTATTCTAGTACTTGGCTCATCAATAATCTTGAGAATGTTTTCTCTTTGTTGTGGGATTTTTACAAATTCCATGAAAGAGAGAGTAATTCTCAACTTGGTCAAATCATCAATTACATTATAAGTCATCTATGGAGGATTCTTTATTTGATTGGCAATTTTTTGTTGCTTTGATGTTTATGCAACATTTGTTTATGTCTTCTCTTTTTCTTTTTCAACAATCTCTTTTATTTTGAATCTGTTAACTTGAGCACTGGTTTTCACAACATTTTCTTGTGAAATATCATACTCTTCTTGTTCATCAAAAATATACAAGGATGATTCATCTTCATCTATTTGTATAGATTCAAGACTTTTATCTTGAATGATACCAGCCTCATGTTCAAAGTTATCAAAATTTTGTTCATAAAAAATCTCTTCCAATATGATAGCATTAAGGTTTGGCACCCTACGTGCTATTTACCTATGTTTTTCAGTTCTATCATCATTTCTTATTCTTTGTTCTTGAAGAGGGTTTCTTCTACATTCCTAAGAAAGAATTCTAGGATTTTTATTAGTGGGGGAAATTTGTTCACCTCTTCTCAATCTTGTCAACTCATTTTGCATATGTCGTATTGTTCTATTCATTTGAGCTATTTCTAATATTTGTTTCGTCTCTTGAGTTGTGGTTGGATAATTTATCACATTAGGTATCACTCCTTGAAGGATTCATCCACTGACTCCTCTATTCTCAAAATTTCTTGAGGTCAATGCCCCTTGATTTGATATAGCATGAGTATCCATTTGTCTTTGAACTTTCTCAAGGATAATCTTAGGATCAACATCTGTTTCTAACATTATTCTTCCATCTTCGTGGCTTTATGCATAGCTCCATGTAAGTCTTAAATTTTTGAAGACATGATAACAAATTTTACATTTGAGGGCATTGCATTCTTATAACATCCAAGTATAACTAAAGTGTTCAGTTTTTTCTCTTATGGAATATGATTTAATGTATTGAACAATATTAAGTTAAAATCTATTATCCTTTCATCTTTTTTCAAATGGATTTGGGTGAATTGTGTGATAAATGTATAATATACTACTGGGGGAGCATACATAGTCATGAACATGGTCTCCAAATCGTCAAATGATGAAATTGATCGTGCAAGAAGAGACATATACCATTCGTAGGCCAAGCATGTCAATGTTCGAAGAAAAACTTTGAAAAATATGTCATCATGTTCTACTAAATGAATCTCACACATGTTCAAAAACGAATGCATATGTCTTTTTGGACCCATCACTCCATATCCTAAAAGTACCGGTAGTACTCCTTTTGGAAGAGTTGATAATTAATGTTGTTCTGCTTGAAGATTGAGTGGGATATTTCTAATCCGTCTTCGTGGAATTATTTGTCTTTCATTTCTTTCTTTACTATTCTTGGGGTTCTCATTTCTTTCTTGTTTGTCACCCATTATTAGAGTTCTTCTTGTTTCGGTGGTGGAACTTCCACCAACTTCTAGAATTTGAAGTTGTTTTCTCTTGCTTCTTGTTATTGGGCCCTTGTATGATTCTGACTTTTAATTTCTATCTTGTCTTATTTGTCTTCTTTTGATTTCTATTTATTCTTTGTGGGCAAGGGTTTCCCATGATATTTCAACCCCTTCATGAGTTATGGATGTTGTCAATGTCAAATCGTACAATTAATACATAACGCTCATTTGATTTCCAAGACCAATTTGTAACTGGGGTTCATTTGGATGAAGTTGGGTCATTAGAATTTTGGTCTGCAAAACTATCCTTTTTTTCTCCTCAGTATGATCACCTAAAATGTTGATGTTTTGATTGGTTAAGGTCGAAACAAAAACCTCACAAGGATATAAATACCCCCCTTCATTTTTATAGATGTGGTACTCCTCTATATTTTCATAAAGATAAATCTTTAATATCTTGGAACTGTAATATGAAAATGGGAGAATACTAAAATAGAAAACCCCAATCTTTGTCACTCAATAAAAATGTAAAATATTGTTGATTGAAAATAATATATATTCAAAAAAGAATTCCTGAGAAGAGTGTTGATGTTTTGGTAGTTGTGGGAGGTATTAATCTCCATGGATAAACCTTTGAATAGAATAGAATATTCCAAAAGCAAGAGAAAACCTAAAAAGATGTGTGAAAACCCTCGAAGACAAGTCGGCTCAGTAGAATAAGTAATATTGAAGTATTATATGCGGAAAATGATAGTTTGGACCTACTTGAAGAGACACATGTTCACCTGGCCAGATTAGTATAAATAGAAGGTGCTTTAGCTCATTTGGTAAAAAAACACACTCACTCAGTAGCAACGGTTGTAGTGGTGTAGCACACTCTTGTTCACCCTTTTTGGTACTCTTTCTTGTGTGTTACCTTAGAGGAGGTGCACTCTCTTGGTTTATTTGTTGGTTCTCGTGTGGCTTCCCGGAATCATTCTATCTAGCAAAGGCTAAGGTGCTCGGGGGTGGCTTTGTGCCTATGGTTGGGTGAAAATGATGTAGCATTGTCTATGGTGAAACAAGCACCATATTCTAACATATTATGGTCCCACACCACCTTCAGAACATTCTAACCACTGGAAGGTAGATTTGTAACTCTCTGTCAAGATCATTATAGTAAAATTGTCGTTGCAACTAGGGTTTCTAATCTTGCGGCAACAACAAGCCCTAACTTGATTGTTCAAACACTTTAAGTGAAGTGTTTGGTATAATTCTTGGATATCCTAGTGAACCCTAACCCAACACATCTCTTGGTTCCCTCAGCCATCAAAAACATCAAATTTGAATTTTTGGGTCAAAGTCAAAAGATTGGTCAAGGTCAAAGTCAAAGATAGTCATGAATTCATCCATGAAATCAAAGTGACATAGCAAAAGCATGGTCTCTTGGTAGAGCATGTAAGACAAGGATTGACATCATCCTTGAAAAGAACAAAGGGAAAAATTATGGAACCACAAACTGAAGAGCAAGTGTCAAAGGATGAAGAGTTTGATTTTTGGATCTTCCAAGCACATAAATGTCGAGTAGAAGAAACAATAAAAGGAAACTAATGTAGATCTGAATCTCTGGAAAGAGAAGGGATATTTTCCCAAGAAGAAATCGTAGATCCAGAAATATCTCAGACCTAATACATTCAGAGGAACACCACACTCTCCAAGTTGGAAAGAATACTTGTCTTAGAAGAAAAACAACTCAAGCAGAACAATAGCGAGACTCCAGGTTTGCATATCAAGTTTGATATTTTTATTATTGCTACTTAAGTGACTATTGAAATCCTTTAGATTTGATTAATGCTAGGAACAAATGGATACTTAGTAGCATGTACTATTAATATAAATGCTTGTTGTACTTAATTGCAATATGAACTAACATTTGGTCTAGGAGATATTTCTTGTTCTTGTTCTCAGGAAGGACACCTTGGTAATGCTATAATGAATTACCATGAAATTGATATGTTCTTATATAAAATTCTATTATATTGGAAAAACGTTTTCTCTTGTTGTTCTTGTTTCAGACAAGTTATCCTATGTATTCTAGGAAGGTTACCACAAAAAAATCAAGAATTGAAAGGACTTGGAGAGAGTCAAACTTCAAACGGAGTCAGTGATCAAGAAAAAGAAAGGTTTCATGACACTTTGTCGGATGCATAGGGGCATGTAGCAGATGGAAGTGTGGTTCGAGGATTTCTTGAGTTAAAGGGAGTTGATGGTAGAATTTGAAAAGAAGGATATTGTAGGCCTTTGTACCGAGTTGTAGGCTTCATGCTGAGTTGTAGGCTTCATGTCGAGTTGTAGGACTTTGTGTCGAGTTGTAGGCCTTTGTGTCGAGTTGTAGGCTTCATGCCGAGTTGTAGGCCTTGTGTCGAGTTGTAGGCTTCATGTCTAGTTGTAGGATTTATGTCGAGTTGTAGGCTACTCAGTGAGATGGTCTGGTATGCAGAGTTGTTGCTACACTAGTGAGATACTCTAGTACACTAGTGGGGTAGTCAAGAACCTGTATCGTTGTGATGGTGTTTCTCGTAATATGATCCGGATGATCATGAGATAGCATGTGTAGCTTTGGTGATGCTATTGGTCTGCAATACCATGTAGGTCTTTCCCATGCCATGTGAGATTGATGGATACTGATAATAGTAATGATGATACTCATGAAATGGGTGTAGCCACGGGTGAGCACGTCATGTGGGTGTAGCCCATGACAATTATGGTGACACACACTACGAGGTGTAGCTCTAGTGTTCACTTGTGGGTTGTGGCCCCTAGAAGAGATTGATAGGTCCACATGGGTGTAGTCATGTTTTACATAACCATGACGAGAGGATCATGGCATAGTGAGAAAGGATATGAAGACCAGAAGGTAACACCATGGTTAAATACCTCCCTAGATAAGAGGGAGTGTTGATGCTTTGGTAGATGTGGGAGTTATTACCCTCCATGGATAAACCTTTGACTAGAATAGAATATTATGGAAGCAAGAGAAAACATAAACAGATGTGTGAAAACCCTGAAAGACAAGTCGGCTCAATAGAATAATTAATATTGAAGTATTATATGCAGAAAAAGGACAGGTCGACCCTGCTTGAAGAGACACATGTTCACCTGGCCAGGTTAGTATAAATAGAAGGCACTTTAGCTCATTTGGTAAAAACACACACTCACTTAGTTGGTGTGCATATATTAGAAGTGCAATAGCAACAAACGTAGTGTGAAAGTCTAGAAGAGGAGAAACAACAACTGTAGTGGTGCAACGCACTCTTGTTCACCCTTTTTGGTACTCTTACTTGTGCACTACCTTCGAGAAGGTGCGCTCTTTTGGTTTATTTGTTGGTTCTAGTGCGACTACTTGGAATAATTCTATCTAGCAAATCTTAAGGTGCTCAGGGTTGGCTTTGTGCCTATGGTTGGGTGACAATGGTGTAGCATTGTCTATGGTGAAACGAGCACAATATTCTAACAAAGAGGACCAGGAATATCCACTCATAAAAATATAATATATGAAAAAATATTATATAGAAATAAATAACAGTTACAGGAAAAATAACAATATTCTCACATCCATCACAACATTCATAATTTTGATCACATTCAAAGGAAAGAAAGATATAGGCCCACAAATGAGAGAACGTTAAAATAGTTTTTTCATTCAAAACGAGATAGAATATGATAGGAAAACTTTAAATATCGTATGCTCAAAACTCAAAGTTCAAAGATATCATTAAATTTTATCCCCAAAATAGGTTTTTGGGATTTTTCAAAAAAAAAGTATAGTCTTTAATAGTCTTAAAAATAAAAATGAATTCATCCAGAATTGGACTAGGATTGGGATCCGTGGACCATAAAATGAAAGGATGGAACATGGTTGAACTTGAAAGGAAGGAAAAAGAGGTGATAAAAAATTGGTTATGTTTTTCTTAGGAAATATAAGTACAAATGGATGACTTCTGAACGAGAAGAGAAAAGAATTGAGAAGGATGTGATCAATTTACTCACTATGATGGAATCTCTCTCTGTCTATTTGCTTATCGATGTTCCTTTTGTATTTTCTTTGGTTGCAGTTACATGATCAATACCAACCGCCTATGTTTGATCTTCTTCAATTATCTTGATTAAATCTTGATTTAACCAATTTTCGATGTATTCTCTCATGTGTGCAATGGTTATTTCATGCATGAATTTGATATCAAATAATGTTCTTTCTAAATCTCTTAAGTCAATTTAAAGTTGGTGAAGTGTATCCTCAATATCTTCGTTTTTATTAACATAACTTACAAGCCAACTTTTGATTGTTCCATGTACTCGGTCATACTATTAAACTTTTTCATTGATATACCTTTCAATATTTCCAAATGTTGTTTAAATTGCTCCCTCATCACAAGCATAGAATTTAAAATTAATTTTGGATCTTGGACTTCCCCTGTAGTTCCTGCCAAATATAATTCAATCAATTTAAAATACAATTCCCCTTTTTTGACTCTTAAAGTGTCACAATCATCCAATATTTCTTTTAACACTTTAATTCTCTTGAGTCAACAAGATTTTCATTGTTTTATGTGAGTAGGGGATGGTAAATATTCTTCTTTCCTTTTTAGTTCGCTCATAACAGAAACTTTCAAAACAAATGCAATGACAACATCCTTATAAAAACCCTCATCATTATCGAAGTATGCTTGAATATATTTCCTTAGCTTTGCAATTCTGGAATCAAAAGAAACAAATATGCTCGCCAAATCCCATGCCTCTAAAATGAGAGATATTCTCTTTTTTATGTTCTCACCAACATATCATCTAACTGTAGCAAGCAAACTTGATGTTCCCTTCAATTTTGTGCATGAGTTTCGTGTTTTGTTGGAACTTTTCCAAGGTTAAACAATAGCGACTGGACTTGCAAATATAGAGGGTGGAATTAAAGCATATTCCAGCGATTTAACCCTTTCTTTGAGCATAAAATTTTCATCTTCCATCTCATTTACTAATACTTCCAAAGAATCACATGTAGCTCTATGAATTTTGTTAATTCTTGATGGTAATATTTCGCTCAAGTTAAATTATGAACTTGATTTTCCTTGAACCTTTTTTCCTTTTGAGTTAACTCTTTCAAAAACTAACTTGTTTGAATCTTTATCAAATAGAGAACTATGAAGAATTAAGGATTATTCTTCATAGAATATTGGTTCTTGTGTGGCCAACTCTACCGCAATTTCTTTTATCTCTTGAATCATTTTCTCTTCGTTCAGAAACTCCATATCTTCGATATTTGCACCCAAATCCATATCCTCAAGGGAATATTCATCTTCAGGTACAAGCCACTTAATTCCAGTTGATTTTCCTGTCTTTTTTTCTTACTATTCATTGTGAGCTTATGAGGTCTTTCAAGATTATTCTTGGGAGAATCCCAGTCATCTCCATCACCAGAGTTTTCATTTAAAGAATTTTTTTTCTTGGGTTACAATTTGAGGGTTCTATTTGGGTGTTTTGCTTCTTTGAGAAGTACTTTGAGACCGTGTGCTTCTTTCATTTACAACCCTTCTGTGTTTTCAATGTGTTTCATTAGTGCTAACAACAATTTTAATATCTCCAACTAGAATTGCTTTAGGGTTGTTTCCATTGTCTTCTTCTTCTCCAAATAAATAAGTATTTGCATATGATACACTGAAACCAACATAATTCATGTGATTCATGAAACATTAATTAGGGTCAAACCCTTTTATCTCATTTTCTATATTTAAATTGTACTAGTCAAATTAGACTGCATAATTATCAATTTTTAAAGCATTCTTTAATATTATGTCACCAATTCTCCACGACAAATAAATGAATTGTTTTTTATTTCTTTCATAAAAGAAATTATCCCATAATATGTATTGTCTACAGACTTCTATTACAAATATTTTATCTGGTACATAAAATGGAAGATAAACTGGCCTTTCTCGAGAATAGTAGATCTTGATGACACTGTAATTTTCCATTGCCTCAAAACTTCCCCTTTTATCTAAAAAGGTTGTTGCTTCCAAATATAGTCTTGAAGTACCAGTTCCAAACATAAGTTTCTTAAAAGAAGAAATGAATGAGTCATACACTTCACAAAAACGGTACATTACCTTCTTCTTCCACAAAGCAGGGTACCATATATGAACTGGGTCTACTTTACAGTTGACCTATCTTGCTACACACAATCCTTCGAATACATGACAATATGCAATGGAAAAATTTAAATATACAGACATGTAAAACCTCATGTTCTTCCTAAAATCTGATAACTAGAAATATATTTCAGAATAAATGATTTTTGACTAGTCAAAAACCGCCTTTTCATGGATAGAAAAATACAAAATATAAAGAGCTAAACGAGGAACTGTGGAATTTAATTCTTGTCTAATAAACCTAGAAAGATCCATGTCATTTCTTGATATGGTTTTCTTAACTGACTGACATGTATAATTGATAAATCCTATGGAATTGTCGTCGGGTCTTCGAAATATTGTGGCAATAGGTCCCAACCACCATTTCAAGTCTTCAAGAACTCTTTGGCTTCATCGAATTTGAAAGTCATTGTTGGCTCTGGTAACTTTAACATTTTCTTCAAAGTTGAAGGTCCTAGAGAAATTTGGGATTGTCATTGTAACTGAATGATTCTCTGATTTTTCTCGTATTTGTCTATACAACATGAAACCAGCTCTATAGAATAAAAAAAAATCGGAACACACCATGCCTTAGCGATCCTGGATGTCCAAATATCATTAGCATTTCCTTCTTGAGGCAACAATGTAGAATAGTATTTGTAAGCTTTGGACCAATGATATTTGGTATCTTCTTGTGCGAATGTATTCAGAGTATCCCCACAAAATCTCTCTTTTCTTCTAGCCATTGTGCTTAAAAAGTTGGCAGATTATGTACAGTCTTTTGAAACGTTAATATAGAAGTAGATATTTTTACATATTATACCTTGAAGCTATTTTTTCGAAAGGATGATTAGGGTGAATTTAATTTGAATTTATTGAGAATGGTCTAAAAAAAGTAGCCATTAATAATGGCCCTTTGATACTTAACCACTTGTTACTTTCCGTAAGATTTAGGATTTAATCTTACTCCGGGAACATGACAAGAAGAAATGAGAACTCGTCGTGGAGTGATGGAGAAACATATGTATGTGAAGAGATAGTGGAGTAAGTATGATCCTATGATCCTGCAGTAATATCTCAAAAAATGATTAAGTGTTATAAAGTGAACAAATGAAGGGTAATGAAAAAGTTTTTCTTAAAATATTTTGATACGATCTTTGCTTCCGTGATAATAGTTAAATTGACTAAGTATCGAAGTGTTGAAAGAGAGAGGTGAGGTCTAAAAAATAACTTAGTATCATGAAGCAGATGGATGGACATATCATCATGAGATGAATGAGTAAACTCAACCCACAGTGAAAATAAGAAAAACATTCTAATTATGGTACCAATTGCAGATGGTGGAATGAGGCAGTGCATTTTGGTGACGGTGGAAGAAGGTTGGTGATGAGCCTGCATAACACTACAAAATGTTCTAAATGTTGGTGTAATATGGTTATGGAAGAACAAAATGGTGCACTTTGGAGGAGGCAAGAGTTATAACAAGACTCATGAACCCTCCATAAAGTGGAAAATTTTATAATTGTAGGAACGTCATATGTAAGAGAGAGATTTATACTAAGAGTATTTTAGGATCAACAAGACATAAACTAGATCGCCTCAAGATTGGATAGTTTCCTTATCTCAAACTCTCTCCCTCAAATTGGGCTCTACCTTAAATCCTCCATCCTTCCATGTTCTGAATCTGACCACTGGCCAATCAAACTAGACTTGATCCTCTTGGATACCCCTCCTCTTAAACCTTTCATAATTGAATATTTCTGGATAGAGCATCCCTCCTTTATGGAGAACATCGAAAGATGGTGGCAAGAAACCAAGAACTTCCCAGGCATCCCTATGTATCGCTTTCAAAAACGATTGAAATATATTAAGGCCAAACTCAAAAAATGGAACAAATAAGTTTTTGGCAACATCTTTAAGGAGAAAAAAAAATACAAATAAAAATGGAGAAGTTGAAACAACAATTCATAGAAATAGGGCACACGGAACATCTAGCCATAAAGGAAGCAAAGATGCAATGTTAATTAGACATCATAAATAAATAGGAATAAACCCTTTTGGAAACATAAATCCTGAGTTAAGTGGCTACAAGATGGATACTGTAACACAAAATTCTTTCACAGATCTATTATCCATAGAAGGAAACAAAATCAAATCACTTCCATCAAAATAGAGTAGGGAAACCAACTTGTTGAGCATGCTAAGATTGAGCAGGAATTGGTCAATTACTTCTCAAACATGCTCACAGAAACTTAGCAATATCGAAGCGAGGCCATTATTAAAATAACTAGCAACATACCGACCTTGATTTCCCAAGACCATAATGATGCTCTCTTAAGGATGACTACTCTAGAAGAAATAGAATAAGTAGTTCTGGAAATTCCCAAAGGAAAATCCCCATGGCCAGATGGTCTTACAATTGACTTCTTCTAAGCCCGCTAACTTATAATCAAGCACAATGTCATGGATCTGTTGGAAGACTCTTAACGATTTTCTAAGGTCGTTTCAACCCTCAATGCCACCTTCCTAGCTCTCATACTCAAGGAAGATAAAGTGGAGGACCACAACAAATTCTGACCCATTTCCCTCTGCAATGTTGTCTATAAAATCATTACCAAAGTTATCGCTAATAGACTTAAACCCATCCTCTCGTACCTCATTTCTCAGCAGAAAATTGGCTATGTAGAAGGCCGCCAAGTTCTGGATGGAATCATCCTAGCACATAAAATGATCCACTCTTTGAAAAACACAAAAAAAGTGAGCATGCTAATCAATATGGATATGTCTAAAGCTTTTGATAAATTAATATGGAAATATATTCACCATATTCTTCTATCCTTTGCATTGTCCTCCTCCTAGGTCAATTGGATTATGTCCCTCACATCTTCTAATTTATTTTCAATGCTAGTCAATGGGTCACCCTTGTCCACTTTCTCTCCATCCTTAGGAATCCGACAAGGAGATCCGCTCTCCCTTTTTCTCTTCATTTTAGTGGTGGAAGGTTTATGAAGAGCCATAAAAAAGGTGGTCTCTCAAAGCAAGATCTCAGGTCTTCGTCTCCATGGAGAGGATTTTTCTATCTCACACCAACAATTTGTATGTGATACAATGGTTATGGGAATTCCAATGGTCAGGTAAGCATTGGAAATAAAAAAAGTGTTGGCCGACTTCATGGAAGCTTCAAAAATGACCATTAACCAAGGTAAATCAGAAATGTTTTTATTTAATAAGTTCATATAGCGATTCAAAACCACATCTCTATAATTCTAGGCTTCCAAAGAAGTTATCTACCATCTAAATATCTTGGGGCTCCTTTAACAATGAATACCTTAAGAAATGTGACATGGGAAGACCTTTAAGTCAAGATGGAAAGGAAATTAAATAATTGGACCTACAATTCTTTGAATCTCCCCAGTCATCTAGTACCATTAAAATCAGTTTTGCAGGCAATGCCTCTCTACCTTTTCTCAATGCTAGTTGCCCCCAAATCAATCATCAAAGTAGTCAAAAATCTGCAAATATCCTTCCTTTGGGTGGGAGCGAAAAAAAAAAATGGGACCTAGTCAGCTGTGATAAAGTGTGTCAACCTAAGAGGGAAGGAGGGCTCGGTCTGAGATGGATTCAAAGTAAAAATGACATGTGGGGAATAATCTGACAATGAAATTACATCCCACGGACGGAGGACCATAATCACATTCGATTGGAAGGCAATAGAAACGACTCCACCATATGGAATGTCGCATGGAAGAACAAAGGCCTCATACAAGAACATTGTTTTTGGGAGGTGCACAATGGCCATCACACTTTGTTTTGGGATGATGTCTGGAAGATATTGTCAGTGTGGGGAAAAAAATAAAAGCTTCGCCATGTTGGACACACCTACCACACTTAGAGGGGGGGGTGAATGAGTGTGGCGATCTTTTTCCAAAACTTCCCTCTTACACAAAAACTCCTTAGTTAACATTCAACATTTTCTCATTACTCATTGTTGTCATTTATAATCAGTTAGATGTGAATACATATCAGCAACATATATCAACAACATATCATCAACAAATCATCTCCACAAGAAACACAAAGAACACAAGATGTATGTACAATTTTTCTTTTTATTATGGACTTCAATCCAGAGGTTTTTCAGCAACAACTGAATAGAGTACAAATCTACAAGAGCACCAACTTTATATGCAAGACTCATCTTACATTATCAGCACCAACTGAGATGAGGCAACAATCCTCAACATATATCAATTTGTCAACATAAACAAGTGCATTTTTTTATGTACAATTTTTCTTTTTATTATGGACTTCAATCCGGGGGTTTTTCAGCAACAACTGAATAGAGTACAACTCTACAAGAGCACCAACTCTATATGCAATACTCATCTTAAATTCTCAGCACCAACTGAGATGAGGCAACAATCCTCAACATATATCAATCTGTCAACATAAACAAGTGCATCAACCATGCACCAACCTGTGCCAAACAACTTGTAATCAACCTGTACCATAAGCAAGTGCATCCAACCATGTACCAAGTATATACCAATCATGTTTAAAATAATAATCAACAATGACTCATCAATATGTACCAACATCATCAACTATACACCTCATGTATGTGCCAACTCATCAATTGCTTGTCTCAACCATGACTAGTTTTGGATTAGTCAACAACCCCAACTTGAAATAATCATAACT
>WSFP011489738.1:0-15002 GCA_009831015.1 Picea engelmannii | reverse complement strand
ACTTGGGCACAATTCTCGCGCTGAACACAACGAAGAGACTCGGGGTTGAGCACCAGCGTGAGGTCTGAGTGTCGGCGCGAATCTCACTCAAAACGCAACGAATATGATCGGGATCTAAATGCGGGGAGTGAGCTCTGCGAGAGGGCGCGATTCTCACTCCAAACACCAAGAATAAGATTTGGATTACACGCCAAGGACTACCAAGGCATTCACAAGGCATCGAAGGAGAATTACTGGGAAAGAGGAGGAGGCAATGCCGTGGCGCTTACCAATACAGAGATATGGAAATGAACAAAGTAGGGTTGGGAGAAATCGTTCCGGTAGCAGAGATAAATTAGGGTGAAATAACTTTCCCAATAAGTAGGGAACCACCATCAAATTCACCAGGAAGGAAAAACTCATAATGAGGAACCAAGGAAGATTCGAAGTAGTGAATGCTCCAAGACAAGGAAACAATTCCATAATAAAACAAATCGATGAGAGTTTGAGGCAGCCAAAGCAGTCCAGTCACACTAGTCAATAAATCAATGAGTATAGAGACTAAAACATCTTGGGAAAAAGGGTTGCAGGGAGGATTAAGAAGGTCAAGCGAGAAGCCACTTATAGCAGTGAGTGTTATACAAACAATCATAACCATAATTTTTTCTTAAATAAACTAAACAAATATTATTTCATTGAATTGAAAAATTATATCTGGAATGGGTTTCTTTTACATGCCAAGATCCTTAAGTAGATATCAAGGATACTAACGAACACATCAATTCAACTAGAATTAGAATACAATAACAATAGAATTATATAACTCGATTATAATTAAACTTTCACATAATTACAACTTTAGGTAAGAGTTACCATAACCAAGGTGGTGAAATCAAAGATGTCTCTCTGCACATCGCAAGGTCGAGCTACCACTCTCTATTCGATTTGGGTATCCCAACTCCCACAAGAAAAAACAGTCAAGAGAAAAATCCAACAACATAACCTTACGCATACCAGTCGTGATCCATTCCCCTCCTCCTCCATTTCTTTTATAGAGTTCTCTTAGTGTCCCTTTGCCCAAATGCATGTTAATTTAATTTTATTAAATTTTTATTAGTAAATATTGTCAGCCAATCCCTTAGTTGCACCAGAAATTCACTTAATTAATTAAATTAAATTTCCAATTTCCCTCACCAACCTAAAAGCATTCCTAAAAACGCTCCTTATTGTCCCTTTATTCCCTCCAATTCCTTTAATGAATGACGTCTTTCTTAAAGCTTATTTGAGCTCATTTAGGAAAGTTCTCTAGGCTAGATTCCTTTCTATGTTCCACATTCCCTTTTGCATTTAATATCCTCTTTTTGTCTAAGTTCGAATTTAACAAGTTTTGCACATAAACAACAATTAATTTTGTTGATAATTTAATTCTCCTTTAAATTCTAAATTAATTTTTTCTCCCCACCCCCAACCCCCCCCCTCCCCCAATTTTTTTTTCATCCCCCCTTTATTAATGGCTTAATTCAATATACATATATTTTTCCCTCCATCCTACTCAGACCTAGGATTTAATTTCAACTAGGCTTAATTTTTTTTTAAGGGAAAAATTATAATTAATAAAATTTACTCATACATAATTATTTTAAGGTTGACCATGTCAAAGTAAGATATTGTTCTCTAGGCACCTAGGTTCATCGACTCACCAGCATTGAAAATCGTGACATGCCATTCAAAACACACTACGTGCTCCAAGGGTGTCACTCACCTTTATTCATGTTTCATTTATGTGACATGCCCTTCAAGATGCACTACGTGCTCCAAGGGTGCCACTCGCATTTTGACTGATTTTGGTAGACGTCCAACCCTTGGAGTCAATACTCCATTAGGATACTTTGTGGGAGACTAAGGGCCTATAAGGAATAAGGACCCTTCCTTATTGCGCGCCCCTTAGAATCTCCGTGAGTGATTGTCTCAGTCTTCCCTCGTGACATCGTGGATTTCTTGAACTAGGTAATCGTTAACCTACAGTTCGAGCCACAATGAGGGTTCTAGTAGGCTGTGGAAGGGCTACTGCCACACCTCTCCCTCAATATCTTTGGTTGTCATGCATGGCCCCTTTACTCCTAATGTGATTCTAATTAGCAAGAAATCGTTAGCCTGCATCCATCAACGAAACATGTCAATTATCAATAAAATCATCATGATATACTCAAACACATGTCACATATGCATAAACAGAAATACCCAAACCATATACAGTCCACTCCCCGACTCGATCTGGAGTCCAAGGATGTCCCTCGATGCCATTGACATCCTCATTCTATCAAGAGTATTGCACACTTAGGAAAAACCAGTCAATAACACCTATCTATACGTAAATAAAAAAACATAACATCATAATCCATAGTCTCATCATCAGAATCCATAAGAGAAGTAGTCAATCATATAATGAACTGGATCACTTGCATGCAAGTGTCCTCAAAGAAATAGTCACATCAGGTGCATGGAAGAGAAGGATGTTACATACACCCCCTCTTGTTTTAAACTTCATCCTGGAGTTTCACCGTATACAAATGTAGAAATAAGGTATATGACAATATCTAAATGTATAGCTATCAAACAAAAATGGAAACTGCTGACGCATATCATATGCGTCCTCCTAGGTAGCCAAGTGTGGACTATACTTTTCCCACTGGACCTTGACCTGATCGACTGTTCGATGTTGTAACTGTAAAATTGATGGTCTATAATGCATATTGGCTCCACCATGAGTGCACCCTCATCTGATACCTGGAAAGAAATCATGTCGATCACATGTGGTCACTAACATAATGTCTCAAGAAAGATACATGAAAAACATCGTGCATATGCCTCAAAGAATCATGCAAGGCTAGTCGATAGGCCACTGACCACTTCCTTTCTACAACCATGAAAGATCCCACGAACCTAGGAGAGAGTTTAGCACCATTTCCAAACTTGATCGAACTCTTGTGCAGTTTCACCCGCAAGAAGACTCGATCTCTAACTTCATAACTTTAGTCAGTGCGATTTGCATCAACATAACTCTTCTATCGATCCTGCGCTTCCTTGATCCTTTGTGTTATCGTTTTAATTTTCTCTTCCATTTATTGGATCACTTATGGTCTTACCAGGAACCTATCCTCAAGTTGATCCCAATTCAAGGGCATCTGACGAAGTCACTCATAAAGAAACTTGAATGGTACCATATTAATGGTGCCTTGATAATTGTTGTTGTATGCAAATTCCACCAGTGGCAAGAACTCCTCCCAACACTTTTGTTGGTCCATCATGTACATAGTAACACGTCCTCCAAGATTTGGTTTGTTGGTTTGATCTTCCTGTCTGTCTTCAGGTGATAAGCGGTACTAAAGTTAAGTTGGGTTCCCAAGGCCTCTTGGAAACTAGTCCAAAATCGTCCTATAAACATTGATCCTCGGTCAGATATGATCCTCTTAGGCACTCCATGCAACCTCACAATCATGCTGATTAAAACTCTACCTATGTCAGGTTTCTAATACATCGTACGCACAGGGATAAAATGTGCACTCTTCATCAGAGTGTCAACTACCACGAAAATCGATTCAAGCCTCCTTGTCGTCAACGACACTCCAAAGATGAAGTCCATCGAAATGACCTCCCATTTCGATTATGGAATAGTGTGTGGATGTAGTAATACTGCTCGATGTCTATGTTTAACCTTCACTTGATGACATTATAGACATCTTTCCATGTAGTGGATTATGTCCGCCTTCATTCCTTTGTAGAATAATAAGGCTTTAAGGACTGCCCTCATCCTTGTGACTCTTGGATGAGCCATGTACACTACTCTATGAGATTCGTTTAAGATCAAACTTCTCAACTCGTTGTTGGGTGGTTTGTAAATCCGGTTATTATATCTCATTAATCCGTCATGGTCCACAATGAATCCCTCAAAGTTTGGTACCAACATGGTGTTTTGTCTGATAAATTACTTAACCTCTTGATACTAGTCATCATCCCACTGTAAAATTGGAATATTTTCACATAGATTCTCCTGAAGAGGTATCACCGAAAATATGTGTGGTCTCTGACTCAATGCATCAACCACTATGTTCACTATTCCTTTTATGTAGGTAATCTCTAAATCGTACTCACTAAGAATTTATGACCAACGCCTTTGTCGCGCATTCATGTTGCTTTGCATAAAATTGTGTTGTAAACCAGAGTGGTCCATTTTTAGTTCGAATTTTCATCCAATCAGGTAGTGTCTCCAAACTCTCGAGGCATACAGGATGGCTAACAACCCCAAATCGTGCATCGTATAGTTCTCATAATTCTTTATTAACTTTCTCGATATGTAAGTGATCACTTGACCATATTGCTTCAAGACTCTGCCTAAGCCTTCCTTGGATGCATCTATGCATACCAAGAATTCCTCATCCATGTCAGGGCCTTTTAGTATCAACGTTTTCATCAACAACTCCTTGAGCCTTCGAAATGATTTTGTGCATTTCTCGGTCCATACAAACTTCTTGTTTTTCTTCTACAATTTCATAATCGGATTTTCTATATTCGAAAAACCCTCAACGAACCATCAATAATATCCCACTAAGCCCATGAAGTTGTGTACCTTTGGGAGAGTTTTTGACGTATTCCAATCCATAATAGTCTCAAACTTCACTAGATTTACAACGATACATTCGTCGGAGATAACATCCCCTAAGTAATGAATCTTCGATTGATAAAAAACGAATTTCGATAGTTTATCAAACACTGTGTTCTCTCATCGGCATTGTAGTACCAAGTGGAAATGCTCATCATGTTCTTCCATCGTCTGAGAACAAATCAAAATGTCATCAATGAATATTTGAACAAAATTGTCCAAGTATTTGCAAAACACCCCATTCATCAAGCTCATGAATACCCATGGGCATTTGTGAGTCCAAATGGTAAACAATAAACTCGTAATGTCCAAACCTTGTCTTAAACAAGGTCTTAGGAATGTCGTCCTCTTTGATCCATAACTGGTGATATCTTGATCTCAAGTCAATCTTTGAAAACATCATCACACCCTTCATTTGATAAAATAGATCATATATTATTGGAAACATGTATTGGTTCTTGATCATTTCCTTGTTCAATTGATGATAGTCAAGGAAGAGTATCCATGACCCATCCTTCTTGAGTATGAAAATAATAGGTGCACCCCACGGTGACACACTTGGATGTATAAGTCCTATTTCTAGCAACTCCTGTACCTCAAGGGTCGACATCCGATAAGGTGTTCTTGCTATCGGTTCAGTCCCAGGTTTTAATTCGATGGTAAATTCTAATTCCCTCTCAGGCGGCAACCCTGGTAACTCCTTTGGGAAGATGTCTGTAAATTCTCGTACTACAGGAAGGTTTTCTAGTCCTTCCATCACACCCTTTTCATTCAACGCAATGATCGCATATAGTTGTCATCCCTTGCGCATGCCCTTCCATAGTTGTAGGGAAGAGATGAACCTTAGGGAAACTCCCTAGTTTCTTCCTACAATCACTCATCTTTGTCCCTCATCATCGACCAAACTCAACCGTTTTGTCTTACAATTGAGTATCACCTCATGCAATTCCAACTAGTACATACCGATCACGACGTCATAAGATCCTAATATCATGACGTACAAGTTGGCACCTGTGACAAAATATCCCAGGTTAAGGATTCAACCTGTAAACTTTCATCCAACCTTCTACTTGGATCTATAATCCATTTACACGAATATAAACTCATCATGTTCGACTTCCTTTACCTTAATTATTTTTAGCACTGCACCAGAAATAAAATCTTTGTAGCACCTGGATATATCAAAATACTAAAGGTCTGGTTAGGGATGGTACCTGACGTCTCAAGTATAGTAGAATGGTGCTCATCTTGATGATTATTCATCACTGCATGAATCTGATGGGCCTTGCCCAAATATCCTATTGTGGTGGTTCTAGCTAATCTGACTGCTCTTGCCCTCTCAACTGGGTAGTCACACTAGTGATGTGTCTCTCCACATGCCCAACACCCAGTCTTCAGTCCAATACTACAAGTCCCCAAAGTAGAAGTTGATGACCCACCATCCTGTAACCCTAGTCTATTTTGATGAACATGCCTAACCTATTCTTGTTGAGGTCGATGTTGTTGGTGGTGTTGTGGTCCTCTGTAGGGAGTCTGTTGTTGAGGTGTCAGTCATTGTGGTGTAGTGAATGTGGATCCTCTCAGAGTTCCTTGATACCCTATTGGTTATCTAGTTGGTTTTGGATGCTGTTGTGCACCAAATGTCACCTGTCCCATCGATATCGCCGGAGTCATTCTCTAACCCCCGCTGATGAGATCTTCCTCGGCTATGAGGGCCTTTTAGAAAGCATCGTGCAATGTCTGAGGCATTAAAATCCTCACTTTTGCATGAATGTTGACATTAAGGTAAAACACGAACTTGTTGACCTTAATCTTATCAGTGTTCAATGAAAAGCATACCGAAGTAGCTCCATGAAACGAGCCTCATACTCAAGCACTGCACGACCACCCTGTCATAAGACATTGAACTCATTGATTTGATGCTCAATGAATTCCTCAGAAAGATACCTCTCCCAGAACCACTCCTCAAACAGTTCCCATGACACATCTTCAACGACCATGTTCAGTTGTGGCAGGAGCATCTTCCACCATAGAAGATCACTCCCCTTTAGTTGAAACACTACCATGCAGACCTTCTTGTTGGAGGTATAGTTGCGAAGTGAAAATCACATCGCCATATTCTGCAACCATGCCTTGGAGGATGCACCATCTGTGGCACCAAAGAACTCAAGAAACTTGACCTTCTTGATGAACGCTACCAGTACCATCTGGGGCGCATAGTGGACCCTCAGGGGGTACCAACGCCCTGGCCTCATCTCTATCCAGAAGGATAATCAAGGCCTTTGACATCCTCTGGAAGGACCTCATCAACCCAACCACATGCCCCACAACTATATATTCCTTTCCGATGAATTTTTCTTCTCCTTGGTGGTTAGACCCCTCGAGCATGGATGCTACTAGAGGCATCATGCCTCCTCCCCTAACACCACATTGTCTTCCTCTGCAACATCCTCTAAACATGATTACCTACATGAATACAAATCAATTTAATTAGCGACAATTTATAATCAAGTATCAATTTAGTGGAAGACGTAATGATCCCAAGTCACAGGTCGAACTCACTCTGATACCATATGTAACGACCATGTCATTACGAAAACCAAGCGATGTACACCAGGTTAATTTTTTTATATTTTAAAGCTGTGTTAGGAAAATTTGAAACATCATAATAAATAGTCAACATCGTCGACACATCAATCACATATATTAATGAAACAATAATAATGCATTAATAATCCAATATGACACATTGTCTCCACCTCGTCACCATGAACCATGACACACACATCAATGTATTAACATATTAATTAACAACATCCCAACATCATTGCATTCTACCATTAATAATGATGCGCAAAGTAAAATTATTAAACATTCAATGCATCTCATAAGGACCATCATTAGATATCATTGAGAAAACACACAATACCATAACGAATCATAATGATCATACAGATAATCACAATAATCACATAATATACTACCCACCCAACCTACCCTACAAGGTTAGGATCTCTGGGATACATAAGCAATGCTCACGCCTAGGTTCCAATTGATTTTAACCATTTAATGTCTTAAGGATGGCGACTGTTTTGAGGAACAAGGAGGTGTCTACATCCCACTAACAATCAAGTCCAAATCATCTAGATCAAACTTAAATCCTAATCATCAATTAATCAAGGTGCAAGAGAATTACTCATCTTTATCATTCATACATCAACATTTAAATATTCAATGCGCAAGAGCATTCAACCTCTAAAACCATCACTCATCAACATAAAATTTCAGTGCGTGCAAGGAGTCTAATTCCTCAACTAGTCATACATCACATTATTGAATTGTGCGCGAGATTTCTATTCAGTTAATCCATCATTTACATGTCAACGATTCAAGACGCATGAGATATAAACTTTATTTCACTAGGTGCAAGAGATTACAATTAATAAATAAATCATACCTCAATAACATTTAAGGAACAATAATAACCAAATTATAATCCAATCAGGCAACATCAATATTCAAAGGAGCAATACAAAACTAGTTATTATTCCATCATACATTAACAAATTTAATGGCGCTAGTAATAATTGTTAATCACATACATTACAACATAATCTAAATCGCACAAGACGTCTAGTGTCTACAAGATCAATCATTACATATATTTATAGTGCGCACGAGAAGTCTAACTACTTAACATTAGTATAACTAAGGGATAACTGTCTATAAGGATATTTAAACCTTTAGGATGTTAACTAAGTTTACAATTTAAGTGACTGGAATCCTTTCACTATTCAATAGTTATTTAGACAATTCAGGTCTAGGCAATAAAAAATTCATAGAATCATATTCTCCAGAGTTATCCCAACTCCAAATTAACAAGGATTTTACATAGCTAAAACAATATCCACCTCACGAGAGGTTGTCAATAAAGGGTACCAATAATTTGTCTTCCATCAATCCCATGCAACCAAGGAAATTGGAAACATCCCACACCCTTCCAATTTCATAATTAATTACCTCCTTATTGCTACAATTTAGTGGAAAAAGGGTAAACAAGGATCATTAATGTAGTGAATAGGGTAGAGGTACCTCACAATATGGTGAATTAAAGTGCGCTAGAAGTAACTTAACCATTAATATTTCTGAGCAGGTCACACCATCAACTTAACCACCTAAGGATAAGTATTCTCACCATGAACATCGATTAGATGGCAGAACTTGGCATGGGATTCTTGCATTCGCATGGTATTACCAACATAACTAATGATGTGGGGATATGGTACCCATAAATGCGAAACAAGGAAAACATTAGGCTAGAACATAATAAGTCGATCAAAGGTCAAGGGAAAAATGGGTGAAAAACGTAGAGCACAAGGCCATTCGCAAGGAGGTCGCATGGCTAACGCATAGAGAAACTCCAAATTGTTGAGGTGAAAATGCATATAGAAACCATCAGTGTCTTAGGTGATAAATGCTAAGAGAATGTCAAATGCTATGGTTAAAACATGGAGAGAATTTAAGTTGGCTGAGGTAAAAACGCTAAGAGAAATGTCAATTGTTGAGGTTAAAATGCATAGGGAAATTTCCAGTTGCGGAAGGGAAAATGCAAAGAGGATATCAGTTCGCCGAGGTTAAATAAAACACATAGATACACTAGTTGATACGAAGGGAAACCCTCCAAGAGGAATATATGACTTGGGTGCAATTCTCGTGCCGAACATAGCGAAGGGACTCAGGGTTGAGCACCAACATGAGGTCTGAGTGTGGGCACGAATCTCACTCAAAACACAATGAATTTGATCAGGATCTAAACGCGGGGAATGGGTTCTGCAAGAGTGAACGATTCTCACTCCAAACACCAAGAATAATCTTGGGATTAAATGCCAAGGAAGACCAGAGAATTCCCAAGACAATGAAGGAGAATTAATGGGCAAGAGGAGGATGCAACGTCGTGGTGCTTACCAATACATAGATCTGGAAATGACCAAAACAGGGCTGGGGGAAATCGTTCCAGGAGCATAGATAATTAGGGAGAAATAAATTTCCAAATAAGCAGGGAACCACCATCAAATTCACCAGATAGGAAGGAAAAACTCATAATGAGGAACCAAGAAAGATTCAAATCAATGAATTCTCCAAGACAAGGAAAAAATTCCACAATAAAAGAAATCGATGAGAGTTTGAGGCAGCGAAAGAAATCTAGTCACACCAGTCAATAAATCGATGAGTCTATGGACTGAAATGTCTTGGGAAGAAGGGTTGTAGGGAGGATTAATAAGGTCAAGCGAGAATCCATCCATGGAAGTGAGTGTTATACAGGAAATCATAACCATAATGTTTCTTAAATAAACTGAACAAATTTTTATTCCATTGAACAAAAAAATCAGATCTGGAATGGATTTCTTTTTCATGCCAATATCCTCAATTAGATCTCAAGGATATTAATGAACATGTCAATTCAACCAGAATTATAATACAGTAACAATAGAATTCTATAACTCGATTATAATTAAACCTTCACATAATTACAACTTTCAAGGTAAGAGTTACCATAACCGAGGAAGAAAAATCGAAGATGTCCCTCTGCACTTATGCTCCATCAAGCTCCTAGCTTTCTAACCATGAAGACTTCATAGGTACCTTCCAACCAATGCTAGGGGTACTCTTGTTCCCCCTTAGCCCCCCGAGCCACAAAGGGGCTATGCACACAACTTGAGAAAATATAGCTCCCATCTTGCCTTGCAAGGTCGAGCTACCACTCTCTATTCGGGTTGGGTATCCCAACTCCCACGAGAAAAATCAATCAAGAAAAGAATACAACAACATAACCTTACACAGACCAATCGTGATCCATTCCTCTCCTCCGAAATTTATTTTATAGAGTTCTGTTAGTGTTCCTTTGCCAAAATGCACGTTAATTTATTTTTATTAAATTTTTATTAGGAAATATTCTCCCCCGTATACTTATCACCCAATCCCTTTTTTTTTTTCAAAAGAAAAATCGCTCAAAAATTATATTGACCATAATTTTTTTTACATCTCCAACAAATGTATTAGGACTGATAAAAAACCTGCCATACACCAAAAATATCCATACAAAAGAGAAGGTCCTCGTCATCATGCCATCCTTGTCATCCACTAAATTACCTGGATTGGGCTGCTAAAAAGTATCATCTTAGTCTATTCTATGCAATAAAAGGTAATTCCTTTGACGTCAAAATCGATTTCCATTGATGATACAGTCCACTCCAAACAACATCAATAAATTAGAAAATGTTTATATGGTTGACTGGACCCTTGCTATTACCATCCCATGTAAAATAGATCAGTTTACCTTTTTGCGGGTGGAGTGCTCTCTTAGAAAGCTTGTCAGCTTCCTGATTGGATTCCCTGTAAATACGCTGGAAATTAATGCCTTGGAATATTTTTAATAGTTCTTTGATCCTCATCTTCCATCCTTCGATATTGATATCTTGTAAATTCCCTTTTTTATTAAGCCAATCAATAATTACTTTTGAGTCCCCCATGACCTGTAGATGATGAATATTTAGTTGACTTGCCATCCAGATTGATGCCCATGCTCCCATCAACTCGACCTTTGTGTTAGTTTCTGTACCACAACTAATGATCCATTTGTAATCATGCCCCTACAAGCATTTCAGCATCCCTCCTGCCCCACATATCAAGCCCCCTACCCCCATTGCCCCATCAAAAAAGGACAAAGTATAGCCTTGTTGTCTGAAGAAGGGTTTTTGTCTCAGTACCTAGGTCTTGTTGACAACCAGTTTTTTATGTAGAGTTCCCTAAATCTTGATGACCACTGATAATAAGGATGACTGCTTCCCTTAAAAAACTGCCATGTTGCATTCCTTCCAAATAAACCATGATGTTAGTAAAGGAAGAGTATTAGGTGTCGACTTGTTTTGAATCCAATTTTCCATACAAACATCCAAAGAAGGCCCAGTCTAGCTGACGATTAGCTTTAAATGTAGAGTTATTGAATCCCACACTCTTCTAGTAAATTCACAATGTATGAGCAGATGGTGAATGTCTTCTGAGTTTTTTTTACATAAAATGCACAGTCCCGGGCCTATCCATCCTTTTTTTAGTAGTACGTCCCAAGTGAGTACTCTATTTTCTTTTGCCAATAAGAAGAAAATTATGATTTTTAGTTGTGTACACCACTTCCAGCAATCAAGCTTCCAGCCTCTCACGATTGGCCATGAATGCATAGATATGATCGCTTTGTAACAGTTTTTCGTTGTAAGAGCCCTCGACCGGTCTCCTCCAGCCCAAATCAACGCATATTTTTTGGTGTTTGAAAGAGTAATGCCTTCTTCACTTAATGCATTTGTGAAATTGGTCCATTCTGATGCAAATTCATCCGATAGACCCAAATTGTGACTGGTTTTCCAACGATCAGTACTCTGAAAATGGTGTTATGGCTTTGATGCTTGCGCCAAGTTTATGATTTGTAATCTGTGAAGAATTGACCATAAGCTGCTGTTGAGAATTGATCTATTACCCAATCCTAATATATTATCACAGCCTATCATTATTTGAACTCCATTGTCGGGCTTCCACTTGCTCTAGTGTGTGATGATCGGGAGGGTGCGTAATAAACTTAACCAGATTCTAGAAACAAATCCATCTTTATGGCTTGGTTTTCTTAGCCATTGGATCAATGGATCATTTTTTAGATATTTTTCTCTTATAACAAAATGTCAAATACTTATTGTTGTTAGTACTCTCCACAGTGTTACAGATTTTAATGCCTGATTGCAAGTTTTTAAGTCGCATACGCCCCATCCTCCAAATCTTTTGGGTCTTGACAACATCTCCCAGCTACGCAGATGAGTCCTCTGCGTGTTTTGACTACCACTCCACAAAAATTCGAGGATCAATTTCCTGATTTTGTTTAAGTTGCACAAGAAATTCACTTAAATAATTAAATAAATTGCCAATTTCCCTCACCCACCTAAAAGCATTTCAAAAAACGCTCCTTGTTGTCCCTTTATTCCCTCCAATTCCTTTAATTCCAGACGCCATTCTTAAAGCTTAGTTGAGTTCATTTAAGAAATTTCTTTAGACTAGATTCCTTTCTATGTTCCACATTCCCTTTTTCATTTAATTTCATCTTTTTGTCTAAGTTCGAATTTAGCAAGTTTTGCACATAAACAATAATTATTTTTTTTGATAATTTAATTCTCCTTTAAATTCTAAATTGATTTTTCTCTCCCCATTTTTTTTCTTCCCCCCTTTATTAATGGATTAATTATATATATATATATATATATATATATATGTCCTCCATCCTACTCAGACCTAGGCTTTAATTTCAACTATGCTTAAATTTTTATTTTTTTTAAGAGAAAAATTATAATTAATAAACTTTACTCATACATAATTATTTTAAGGTTGACCATGTCAAAGTAAGATATTGTTTTGTAGGAACCTAGGTTCATTGACTCACCAGTGTTAAAAATCACGACATTCGCTTCAGGACGCACTACATGTTCCAAGGGTGCCACTCACCTTTTGAATGATTTTGGTAGACGTCCAACCCTTGGAGTCAATACTCCGTTAGAAAACCTTGTGGGAGACTAAGGGCCTCTAAGGAATAAGGATCTTTCCTTATTGCACGCCCCTTAAAATCTTCATGAGAGACTGTTTCTGTCTGCCCTCATGACATTGCGGATCTCTCGAACTAGGTAATCATTAACCTATAGTTCAAGCCACAACAAGAGTGCTAGTAGGCTGTGGTAGGGTTGTTGCCAAACCCCTCCCTCAATATCTCTGGTTATTGTGCATGGCCCCTTTACTCCTAATGTGAGTCTGATTAGAAGGAAATCGTCAACTTGCATCCATGAACAAAACATGCCAGCTATCCATAAACATCATCATGATATACTCGAACACATGTCACATATACATAAACCGAAATACCAAAACCATATACAATCCACTCCCCGACTCGATATGGAGTCCAAGGAGGTCCACTGATGCCATCGACATCCTCAATATGTCAAGAGTCCTGCAAACTTAGGAGAAATCGATCAATAGCACATGTCTGTAGATAAATAACACAACATAACATAACACCATAATCCATAGTCTCATCATCAGAATCCATAAGTGAAGCAATCAATCATATAATGAACCGGATCACTTGCACACAAGTGTCCTCAAAAAATAAGTCACATCAGATGCGCGCAAGAGCAAAATGTTACAAATTGATTTGGCACATGGATACCAAATCTTAATAATAATAATAACAATAATAACTCTACTTTTGATTAATTTTATACCATACTTGGAATATTTAAGCTCTATTTAATTTTTTTAACAATTTATATTGCCTACCGTGCATATGTAAATGTAAGCTACAATCATAATAATTTTTTCTTCACATGAAACATGTGTATTTTCAATATTAATTCTCTATATGTTTTTGTCACATGCAATAACTTCAAATATTCATGTTTATAAGTATTGAAAGAATGAAAATATGATTTATAATTTGATGTGCTTTATTTGGTATGAAGGTGGTCCTAAATATACCTTTCTATCAATGGTATGAAGGTGGTCCTAAATATACCTTTCTATCAATGGTATGAAGGTGGTCCTAAATATACCTTTCAATCAATGGTATGTTTATAAGTATTGAAAGAATGAAAATATGATTTATAATTTGATGTGCTTTATTTGGTAGGAAGGTGGTCCTAAATATACCTTTCAAGCAATCAAACCAAACTTAATTGAAATAACTTCAAAAATTCATGTTTGCAAGTATTCAAAGAATGAAAATATGATTTATAATTGGATTTTCTTTGTTTGGTATGAAGGTTGTTCTCGATACCTTTCAGTGGATAGTGAAAGCAATGAAACCAAACTTAATTGAATAAGCTAAATTGAATAACGTACTTTTACAACGAGGAAAATCTACACCATATTATGTTTCGAGAGATAATATAGGTTCCGATAATACTTAATAGTATCCACTAAAGAATAGAGTACGATTTCTATTTTTTTTTTCTTACAAGTAAGAATGTTTAACATAAAGTAACATACTTTGCTATACATAATTTTAGACATTATTAATGTTGCAAGGAGGAATGTAAATAAGGCCGATAATAAAGAGTAAATAAGCTTTAAAATTAAGATTTTGTGTGATTGGAAATTCTTTTGCTCAAAAGGAGATGATGATTATTTTAATGGTGAACATTTTGTCAATTACATTATAGTTAAATACAATTATAGGAAAAATGAAGCATTTCTTTAGTTATGGTTATAGTTGTTAATTAAAATACATCTTTGAATATAAAGAAACAATGTTACATCGTTATATTAATTATTATTT
>ML883171.1:4214-15002 GCA_009831015.1 Picea engelmannii | reverse complement strand
TGTGTGGCTATGATGATGCTACCGGTTGAATGGTATGTTTGTGCTCAAGACCATTACCTTTAATACCTCCCTAGCTAGGAGGGAGTGTTGATATTATGGTAGTTGTGGGAGGTATTAAACCTCCACATGTAACCCTGACAAGACTAGAATATTCTGGGAAGCAAGAAGAAACCCTAAAGCATTGGACATAACCCTAGAAGACAAGTCGTCCAAAGAAAATAATTAATATTGAGTTTCTAGCCTCCAGAAAGAGAAGTCGGCCCAGACAGCTAAGAAAGAGCAGTATAAATACAGGATGTCAAAGCTCATTTGGACACACACAACTTGCAACTGCAGAAATTTAGTAAGGTGAAAGTTTGGAGAGTAGCTGTAGCAGCAGCTACTACAACTTGTATTTTCGGTTTTATGCTTGGAATTTCTCTTGGTTATGGTTTGGACTTTCTGCTTGGTACACTAGCTCTAGAGAGTGGTACGCTACCTTGGTTGGCTATTGGGTCTAGGGTTTGCTTCCGAAATTATTCTCTGTCAAGATTAAGGTGCTCGGGGGTGGCTTCGGCCTATGGTTGGGTGACAATATTGCTATATTATCTATGGTGAAACGAGCACACCTATTTTTCTAACACTCAAGACATTGGACTCAAGCATTCTAACGTGGATAACTTCAACCTAATTGGATATTCTGATTCAAACTTTGTTGGGGATAAAGAAAATGGAGTGTCAACTTCAAGCTCTCTCATGAGTCTTAGATTAGCATTTGTTTTCTGGATATCACGCAAATAGACAGTTCCAGTAGATTCCACAACAAAGGTAGAATATGTGGAAGATGCAGAAGCAACGAAGGAGATTTTGTGGCTCAGGAAAATACTTGAAGACTTGTAGGAGAAACAGGTGAACTCTACTCCTCTTTTGGTTGACAATACTTTTGCAATCAAGTTGGCCAAGAATCCTAGATTCCACAATCAAACCAAGCACATCAGCACAAAGTACCATCTGATTCGATATCATGTAGAGGCCAAGAATATTCACTTGAGACATTGTTCCACAAATGAGCAAATTGTGGACATCTTCACCAAAGCACTTGGAAGAGAAAAATTTCAAAATGATGCTTGGACTCACAAGCACCCCTTCAGATTAAGGGGGGGAATGTTAGATACTTAACCTTAGGGATTGAGGTACTTTGTAAATATTATTTAGGAGAAATAAGAAGAGTCATAGGTGAATAGGAAGAGTCATTCAAACCTCTTGGAAGATGAAACCAAAAGTCACCTCACATTGTATTTATGAATGTCTCACGTTAATGGAAATCATCCGTGGAATTACTTATTCCCTCTGCCCATCCCTGGCCTGACAGATCTTAATCACCAAAATTTAAGGGTACAATAATTCACATCCCTAGATTATTTGTTGACCCTACGTCATTTGTTGAACCAAGTCAAGGTGTGTAGAACACGTCATATGGCTACTTATATGCCCTTGACTTTCCCTCTTGAAATTGCTCGAATGACTCCATAGCCCAAATAGATAAGGCATTGAACTTCCACTCATCACACCAAGCCTATTTCATCTTACCCTTTTCATCTACATTGTTGCTAGGTTCTCTTTACTCCCACTCATTACTACACGAAGTGAGCCTAGTTAACCCTTAGGGATACCCCCCTTGACTAGGAACCTTTCTTGAGTCTAAAGTGCATAGGAGTGTTGGTGAAGTGACAGTGGCCAACTTCCTAAGTTCCACAAGGCTAGTACCCTATTTTATGGATTTTAAGCTAAAGGTGCTAATTTGTGTGGTAACACTGCCATTTTGTTAAAACAAAATTGGAAAATACCCTTCTTAAATATGTTGATGTATGTAGCTACGAACATGTACTTCCACGTCACTTTGTGTCTAACATGTGGGAGTCTTCATTATTACCTCTCATGACTTAGGAGATTCACTTTAATAAAGTGATTATTAAAGTGAATGTACTTTTGTAATTAATGGAGTTTAATTTAATTAAATGCCTAAGCATTTGACATTAGTGAATTAAATTAAATCCTAGCCATTATATCATAAAGTGAAGGTGAGATTTAATCTCAGTCTTTGATCACTTTAGAGATCTAGGGTTTTGGATTTAGGGTAAACTCAAGGTTATAAAAAGAAGCCTAAGTGAGAGGAGTAAACACACACAGAATGAGTGAATGAGATCTCATTGAGTGGGTGGAGAAGGACTTCCATCCAAGTGTGCAGGGGCAGGGGCCGAGGAAAGGAGCAAAGGGGCAGCAAGGGAGATAGCAGCCAACCAGCAAGATCGAAGGACTAATATTGAGGTTTGAAAGGCTTGGCTATTTGCTGATTGGTATTTTCCTCAGGTGGGCCATTATCCCAGGACGGGAGCCCAGGATTTTATCTAATAAAATCAACAAGGTACTGATTTTCCCGTATGGGTTTTTCTAGGGGTATTTTACCCAAAAATTACGTGTGTACTTTGCGTATGGTTTCCTTATTATGCTTCCTTTGTAATGTTTGGTTAAGTTGTGCTTTTATTCAATAATGAAAGTTTATTTGGAAGTAATTGTCCAGTGTTGGGTTAAGGAGAATTTAACAAAATCTAGATTTTTATTTTAATCTAAACTCTATCAATCTTGCTTAAGATAAAGTGTTGCACCTTTCTTTGCCTGCTCTAAGACCTTTTTATCAAGTCTTTTAACACTAGAAATCATGAATCATCCTTTGCATTAACTGCCATTATGCCCACGAATCAACTTAGCTTTGTCAATCCCTGGGTGGCAGCAAGGTACCAACCCTTGGCCTTTCCCAATAACCTTCATTCCTTGCCTAATCGGTACCTAAAACTTCTTCCAAAATTCAATGGTAATTGTTCAAAAACAGTCGATGCACATACCATAGCATTTCAAGACTTTACCAACAATGTCCTTGTCAAACATGAGGATGTTTTTATGTGAATGTTTATGCATTCTTTGGAGGATGAAGCCCAAGTTTGGTTCAAATATTGTTATCTAACTCAATCTATAAATGGAAACAGTTGCATGATCTCTTCCTACATTAGTGGGGCAAGAGAAAAGATCATTTTCAGCTGTTAATGGAATTTAGTTCTTAAAAAAAGGATGACTCTGAAAGTGTAACCACATTCAATGGATGGTTTCATAAGTCTTATCTTGAAATTCCAGAAAATGTGGGGCCCTCAGAAGCTGTTGTCCTGCTGATTTATGTGGCTATCTATGATTCTCAGTTCTCACTATTTCTTAGAGAAGCATTCCCCAAATTTGGATACTGTATTTGACGATGCAATGGAGCTTGAAAGTAATATGGTGGCTTCCAACATGTTATTTATCTCTCCCCCCCAATCTCTTAAGGGAAGGTGAAGATGTGCAAGGATCTCAGGTTGCATTGTCAATTTCTAATAAAATGGATTCTTGTTCACGAGGAATTCAAATGCTGCCATCATTTGAAAAGCATAAAAAGCCAACACCTTTTTTCCCTTAGAAAAGTAAAATCAATTATTAGAGGAATCATTTCCCCCCATTGGATACACAAGGCAACAATTCGATTATGGCATGTCATTAGACCTTGATAAAATGGGGGTTATCAGAGGCTGCCATAGATATTTTTCTGAAGGAGGTGAATGAGAGTTATGATGAAGATTCTAAGCAGCACAAGAAATCATCTTTTGGAACCCCTGTTAGCAGCAAGCATGTGTTGTCTAAGTTTGGAAATGAGATGGTTTATCATAAATTTCAAGGGTAGTGTGAAGGAGAAAATGTCAAAACTGTTGATGATGGGTTGCCCTCCTCTGCTTGCGCAAGTACTTGGCATCAAGATGATGAAAGAAAAGAAGATTGTGATTTGCGACACACAGGTTATGAAATTAATGAGTTATTTAATGAACCTCTTGCTCTGTTAAAATATATTGTTGTCAATGAATGTTCATTAGATTCTAATGCTGATTTAGAGGATGCGAACCAAGAAGATTGTCATTTCCAGGACATACTTATTTAATGGACCTTTTTCTCTTTGGAATGACAGTGCTGGTAGTAAGTGTATTTTCCAGCCTTCATTAGATGTTGATTTTGACTTAAAAGATGAAGTTCGATAAGATTATTGGTCCTAGCATAAAGAATATGAGAATAATGAACAAATTGATGAATCAATTCCTTATTTGATCAAAGTTGATGTGAGGTCAAATAATCTTCGAACTCCATTGGCTCATGTTTTAGACATGGATAAGATGTGTAAGCATCCATTCATTGAAAATGAGGAGGCATGGGCAGTGTAACCCCCAAATTGCTTGCACAATTGGAGGGTTAAGATCCAGCTTCCATCAAACTGGTTATATTTAGAGATGCATCCAAGTTTTCACAGTGATTAGATCTTGTTACATAGTTTTGTCAAACTCCAAGAAACTGTTATTTTTAACAGTTCTCCTATTCTCTAGAAGCCAGAGTTCTGAGGTCCGTGTGTCAGATTTGGTTACATATTATTGGTCCTCGCAAGATCATGATACCGATGAGCTTATTTCGGGTGACAAGTGAACAGTTTCATAGTGCTGCTATTTTTAGCAGTTAGGTTTTCAGAGCTTGCACGCCGATTCTGAGCATATATTTGGGTTCTTTGTAGAAAAGAGTCTAATGAAACTATTTTTGTGGGCATGCCAGACATTGCTATTTTTAGCAGTGTCCATTTTTAGGTGTTATATTTAGAAGTGGTCTCATAGCAGTTCCCTTCATTTTCAGTATTTCCTATTTTTTAGGAGTTGGATTATTATTTTTGGCATGTCTATATTTGGCAGTCCTATTTATAGCAGGTGCAAGGTGTGATGTCATGGTTCCAGTGTGCAATGGTGGAGTGGTTTCAGATTTTGAATGGGTGATGGATGGTGAGTTAATTCCAAATTGAGCAGGTGGATATATGTCTTCTCGGTGTGACACGTGGAAGCTATTTAGTGGTTTCCAGGATTCTCTAATTCTTACTTGCTAATTTTTCCATATCACTAAACCCTAGCTCGAATTTCTATGAAAGTTAGGCTTGCTAATTTTATCAAGTTTCAAACCCTAACTCATATACTAAAACCCTAAGTGTAGTTGCTATTTTTACCTAGTTAGAAATCCTTATCCAATCCTTGCATGTGAAATAGCATTGAAACCTAACTCAAAATCCTTATCCTATATTAGCATGTGAGATAAGCCTAAGACCTAATGTGACCTCCTTTGCATGCTTTCTAATCATGTTATCCTTAATACCTAATTCATCCTATTATCTATAGTTGGAAAACGTGCTAATTCTGCTGAGTAAAAACCCTAGTTCGATCTCATGTATAATTTGCACTTTTGCTAATTCTATCAAAGCCCAAATTCGATTTATTTATCTATAGTTTGCATTAGAGGTTAAGAAACACTAGTCTTCAATGGAAATTCGCTGGAAAAGTTATTTCTGGCAGGTTTTAAAGTGACTTATCCTTTCCAAATCTGCATGTAGCTTCAAACTTCAAAGGAAATCCACGCTGTAGGTAGATTGTTTATTCAACAAAAGGAGTTTTCTGTGGTTATACTTCAAGGACAACTCAGAAATTGAAGGAGAGTCAATGCTAAGTTTAGCAGACAGTCACATGTGTGGCTTAGATAGGTTGCTGTAGGGCCTGATTTCTAGCGGATTGTGAAACCAGCAGTGAGATAAGTGCAGTTTTCTACAGAAATTCAGCATTAGAGGTTACTATTCTATGCAGGTTTGAGGTGAAGAATGGAGAGATGGCATATTTTTGGAGGGTGAGTTTCTGTTGGTAGATGAACTAGCAGATTAATGTATGCACACTTAATAAAACAGCAGTTATCTGAGAAAGAGAGCGCCTTAATGACTCCTATTCCAGCCTGCTGATTTGTTAAGGAGGAACAACAAACAAAGGGGATAAGAGGTTCACCTTCACAGCACTATTTTGGAACGGCAGCACCCTCAAACAGTGGTATTCGTGAACCAAGAGCAGGATTCCAACATGCCTTCATTATTATTATTAGAAAGCAGCCATATCTACAACATGCAAGTGGCCTCATTCTTGATCAAGGGAGAATTTTTGGAGATAGAAATACCATCTGCAAATAATATTTTCCCATACAGGTGGAGCGCATGGGTTGTAGGAGTTAAATCGCTGTGCAGAAGGATACACTTGCAGTTCGATCCTTTTCTCTCTCTTTCTCTCATTTCTAGATCACATGACATTGGAGATGCATCCTCCTTCTACAAAAGCAACTAGAGACAAATTTTTCAGGGCATATTACAGCGCAGGTTCCTTCCTCCTCCCACCTCCAGATTCTGTTTCCATGCTGCCATCACTGTGTACATTTTATTGCAGCCAGTCTTATGTTTATCATCATGATGCAAATAATCTTTTGAGAAATATACAGATAGGATTCGATTAAGCCGTATTTCGCAGCTCTTTGAATCCCATGGTTGAACAATTGTTAATGGTGTTGCAATGGTTTGGTTGGTCTCAATGCCCTTATTTTGATTTTATGTTCACTTAAGGCATGCATTTGTTTTCTTTATTTCATTCAGAGTTGTACTCGGTTACTGAACTAAATCTCCATCATCTCGTATTTACTTTAACAGTCTACCCTTGTTCTTGCGCCCTCACTCCTCACAAGTATCTCAAGGACAAGTAGTTTGTGTGTTGAATCACTTGTGTTATTTACGTAGATTTATTAGGTTATTGACAGCATATGATTGCTAGGGACACCCCCTTGTGACTGGAAAAGCACCAGTCCAAACGGAGAAGTAATTAGCAGTGCCACTAGGCTAATTGCTTACAGTTATTCCGTGGATTTGCTAGTGCAGATTTGTGAGATAACAGGCAACTATCCCTTCACAAGATGATAAAGATCTTGTTGTGCCTTTCGCTGGGAATGATCATCAAAGAGAAAGTGACCTTCAGCATGGACATTTGTGTTTTCCAGACAACAGTGACAAAGAGGGAAAAAAGTGCTGATATGAAAGAGAAGATTGGCAAGATACAATGGTCTCATATTTCCAAGAAAATGAGGATTTTGTCTTTCATGGCAGCCATGATTGTGAAGATGACGGAGATGGTAGCATTGATTATATACCGTGGCAGCAAATGAAAAGTGCAGATTCAATGTTCAAGGGAAAATCTGATCTGTTTTCTGCACTTACTTCTAATCACAATTGCATTGAAGAAGTGATTATTCAAATTTATTCATGAAGACCAAATTGCAGCATGGATGAAGGAGACTTTCCACAAAACAGAGTAGCAAAGCAAATATTGGAAGTGGGAAATCCACTCATTCTTTTCCTCTGTTTTCACTCATCTCCATTATGCTCTCAAGGCTGCCAATGTCGTTCTAATTTTATTTGTGCCTCAAGCAGTGATTGCCCCTCTTGGGCACATTTTATAGCCATTGGGGATGTATTACCCTATCCTTTTGCATGCCAAACCATGATGTCATCCACCATCCCATTAGCCCTCTTCATGCGTGGATCTCATAGCCTTATCAAACTGCATACATGGTTCCATTGGTAGTGCCATGTCACCTAGTGGGCCCACTTACCGGTTAGATTAGGTAGGTAGGTTTTCCATTTTTCATAGTGAATCCCCTACGTTTTCCTTTCAGTCTTTCCAACATCTAGTTTTGTTTTCAACATTATTTTCAGCAAGAGCTTGTGCTGTCCTAAAAGCAAAGTTTTGACTCCATAGACCAATTGATTAAGGCACTAGTATGCTCACCATAGAGTTTGGTTCTTGGCAACTCATAGGAAGGAGACAACCCCCAGAAGGAGCTGATGTTGTCGCCTAAAAAGGCTCACTGTCCAAAATTGGTCTTTTGCTGATGGAGCCCACCTCAGGCCAAATTTTGAAAATCAGCCAGATGACATATTTGAATTTTGAATGTAGGGAGTGCATCAGACATGTTTATTAGGGTCATTGATCATGCTAGAGCTGACAAATCTGATTCAAATATGTAGAAGTATGAAAAATGGTTTTCACCCGTGGGGCCTACCTTAGGTGAAATTGTATTTTCTGGCCAAATGAGTAATTCAAGTGCAACAAATGTCTTAGACAAGGTTTTTAAGGTCACTAAGCATGCTGAAGCTGATGGAATCTATTCAAGGCTGCAAAAATATGAAAACACGATGGGACCTGCTTTAGGCCAAATTTTGCATACAGGCAAAAAGACCTATCCAAAGGTGGGGATTGGCTCAAATATGTTCTTTAAGATCACTGAACATCATGGAGCTACAAATTTCAATTTGACCTTCAAAAGTACAAAAATGCAACAAATAAAAATTCCTGCTAAGATGCCAAGTTCGTTGTTCTGCATTAAAAAGTACGTCAAAAGGGCATCAAAAGTTGTCATGCAGCAAATCATTGGAAAGCCCTCTGTGTCTAGTATGCATTTCTTTTGACAGCACACCATTCAGACTTCATATGCAGGAGATGGAGTTCCCTAAATATCGAAAACCAAGAAGCCACATATTTTTAGTGGTTTTTTGGCCTATTTTCTGTGCAGATTTCAACTATACAATGTCTCTCTCCAATCTGCCAATTGCGAAGCCATTTTAGGAGATTGTTGATAAGGCCAGGGGCTAGGTATGACACAATTCATTTGGCCCTGTTATCCACCAAGTTGCACTAAGATGGACTTCCAGCGAGCCGCCAAAGTTTGAACAATTCCATGTTCAAAATTCAGAGTTCAGAAGTTCAGCCGGTCAATAAGGCCAACCTTTTTCACATTTTCCATACCCTCCGGGGATTTGTAATAAAATATGTTGCATGATGAACTTGTAAAAGGTCTTAGCCACCTTCAATTTAGACATGAGTTGTTACTCTGGAGTGTTTTTTTAACTTGTTAATTATATTTTTCCGTCTAAAAGCAATTTATAATTTCCGAGTTTTTTCACTCAATTTCTCCAAAGCTGGAGTATATACTCATGGTTAGGCCTTAGCATGGATCTAAGCCTAGTGTCTAATGCATATTACCATGCTAAACATCCTCCTAAATTTTTATGGAAATGTGCTAAGTCCCCCTTAGGTTATTTTAATTTTTTCAGCTAATTAAAATTTTTCCGTAAAACGGGAATTTTTAATTAAAAAATAAAGTTGTATTAAAAAAGTGGTAATAGGAGTCTTCCTATGCCTTAGGGGTGCTCATTTTTGGACCTAGAGCACCCATATTACCTAAGTACCCACTTTGGTAAGTGAAATTAGTGATTTTAATCACTAAAAGGTCAATTTTACTCAAAAAAACCCAAAAAAGACATAAAAAATCAAGAAAAATCAGCCAAGGCTATTTTCTTGGGAACATGTGGGGGACATGTTTTCAGTTAACTCTTCCCCACTTGAGATGAATAAGGAAATGTGGCACTCTTTGATGAGTTAGGAGTGAGTTATCACTTATTTGGCATGAGTTATGGAGATCTCCAAAAGGGAGGTGCGCACCTCTTGAGGAGAGGTGGCACATTTCTTGAGAGGGCTGCCTACCTCTTGAGAGGTGGCACCCTCCCCCTCTTCCTATTGCTCACACATGCATAGTTTTAAAAATCGGAATCGGCACCGGAACCGGTCGAGGGTCCAACCTGAACCGAAACCGAAACCGGTAATGAACCGGTCGAACCAGTTTCATTGAACCGTTTTTTTAAAAAATACATAAAATATTTAAATTTTAACGAAAAAAATATATTTTTAAGATTTTAAATCATGTTTCCAAAGCATTAGAGACAATTAGAGACAACATATCCAAAGTCTTCTCATGAATATATCAAAACGACACCAAGTGCAATACATATCTAGAGATCAGAACATAAATACATAATCAAGGAGGCTCTAAATGGCCTCTACAACATCAAATAACATACTAAATTAGAGTCATTGATACTATAGGTGGGAATGCCAATGACAAATACAAAATAGCCATAGGGTAGATACTAGAACCGTAGATGGAAGAATCTCATAGCTGATGAGTCGTGACTGTCAATAGTCCTCCATGTCATAATCATCAAGATTGGCATCACTACCACTGCTCTCTCCTCCTCCTCCCCCCTATATCCAATGCAATCCGTGCATTTGTTGATGTGGACTCTGGAGGATGACCCCTCAAGAGGATCACCATCATCAAAAGTGACCGGCTCTAGCACTAGTTCATTAAGATCCAAGTTGGCTAATGCCAACTCAACACTGTTGTTCAAACCCATATCATCAGAAAACACATCCCACATCTTTGTCTTTCCCTTCAACCACTCTTCTCTCAGCCTGTATATAAGACGGAGGTTGGTGTGCACATACACTACTAAGTCACCAGACACGACGACAAAGAGAAAAGTTCAATAGAAGAGTTTATACTTGAGTGAAGGGTACATTTTTACTGGGATCGTGACAAAAGAGTTCAACAAGCAATGGAACCAACATCAAGGTACATAAAGGGCTTGGTTCTCTTGATTAAATGTCAGTTCCATACATGATAGAATCCAGTGGAAACATTGCAATCTTGCCAATCTTGAAATCCTGAAAACTGTTAAGTCTGTTGAATTTTGAATGGGACCTAAAATTCTACTTTCTCCATATGAAGTCCAATGAGGTTGGAACTGTTATCCACCAGGTTGCACAAGCTGGATTTCCTGAGGAGCCGCCAAAGAATGAGCAAACAGTGCTCATACATGCAGAATTCAGTGATTCAGTAGGCCCTGAAAAGGCCCCTTTTCCCGTATTTCCACTATTGTAATAAGTGTTCTAAGTATGAGAGAATGTAAAAGGCTATTGGCCACCCTTGATCTGGGAGTGGGCACAT
>WSFP011489735.1:0-15002 GCA_009831015.1 Picea engelmannii | reverse complement strand
AAGTTGCGCAATCAAAGTAAGAATAGGCAAAGTTTGAAAAATCTTTTCAGCCACATGATGAACCAAAGGTAAAGTGCCACTCAAAATATCAATAAAAGACCACGACAGTTCAAATAACGATAGAGGAGTTTTCACGCTTACAGTCGTGAAAACTAAATCGAGACCAATTTGCAAGTGTCGCATTAAATGAAAATATTGTCTATTTGCAAAATGCGACGATAATTTGAAGTTCAGGAGACATAGGTGTAGGCAGCTTTTAGGGCAATGGAAAAAATTGAATTGGCTTCCAACAGAGTCTAAGACATCCCTACACACTATTATTGCACACTGTCCTACAACATAAAACCAAAATATAAGGCAAACAATTACTGTACCCAAAAGAGCGATTTGAAAACTAAAAAGCATTGGAAATGCAAACGCAAAACCCCCAAAAAGGACCTAGAAATTATAATAAATTAAACAACAACCTTAAAACTAAAAAATAGTGGTGCAATTGCAAATTCAAGATTCAAAAAGAGGGATGGAATTTGGTCTTTTATGAAAATACATGAGGGATGAAAATGTAATTTTTTTAAGCCTGAAATGAGATGGCAATCTTGGATTTTGTCACGAGGGATGAAAAGACAAGTTTTTAATCTTGAGTATGAGCTATAAATGCATGCCAAGCAAGCCTAAAAGAGGGTTCAAAAATTGAATTTCAAGCAATCTCATTCTCTTTAAGAATTTATCCCACAAGGTAGCCAAGAAAAAAAGTTTGAAGAGTTTGCTTCTTGACTCCCAAGGGAAGGAAAAAACCAACAATGTGAAAAATGAAAGAGCATACAAAACTAGTGATGTGAAAGGCCATAGAGACTATTAGCACTAGAAGTTGTCCTTAGACTGTTTGAAAGACAAGCATAATCCCATTTGATTCTTTAGGATTGAATTGGTTTGAGTAGGTGGATCAACATGACTGGGAAAGGAAGAGGGCACCAAGCTAATTGCGGATCAGTAGCTACCACTGGGCAAGGAATCATAAACACCCTATTCAGTGAAGGCAATCAAGCTGCATAATAGACAATTTTTTTATATAATGATGGGTAGAGGAATGAAGAAGATAACAAAAAGAGGATCATTCACAAAACAGTAAACCTTTTTGAAAAAGTGAATACAAGGTACTTAAAAAAAACAATGATTTAATAGGCAAGTTATAACAAATCTTCTGCTACTCAAGAATCTATTAATCAAGGGAAGTTTCTAATCCTATGAATCTACAATTTATACAAGAAAGAAGATGTAAAGAAATATAAACAAATAATTTCAAACAATCTGGTAGCACAACTCTCATGGATCTTCAATAACAAAAATGATTAAAACATGAATACCCTCAGGCTTACAAAAAAGCAGCAAAACTACTCCTCCAACTCTCTCCTCTTTGGATCATCAGTCCCTTCCTTTCCTTATCAAAATCCCCTTCACTTATAGTGAATGATCTCTCTCTACTCCAATGAGGTTGAAACCAAGGAGCTACATAGGATCCTCCTCCATTTAGGAGTCTGTTACAAAATATTCCAACAAAAACATAACAAATTCCTATTTTTGGGGATCTTGTCTATTGTGATAAATATATTTTGAAACAGGTCATGTTGCTTGATCTAGTGATAGAACACATGTCCCTCATGTCCAAATACCTCCTAGGAAACCATTCGAACCCCTTCAGACAGGTGGCATCCCTCCGACATATTGGATTTATCATACTATTAGAGTTCGCAACGCCTTTGATAACATGCGTTGCAAACTTTACTGTAGGTGATGATTTCAACTTTTCTCCCAAATGATGAACTGGGTCGGGTTGATTTTTTGTCAGCAAGTCCATGATATTATGATTCATCGCCAAAAAACATTTCAGAAGAACCAAGATCAGAATTTAAATGTTATGATGAAATAATGACTCTATTGTGTACTAATTTGTTGCAAACTGTCCCAAAATACTAGTTCACATCGCCTTTTTTTCTTTTTCTTTTTTCCACAAGAAAATTGTGTATTATATTAAGATATATAATATGTTTACATAGTCAATAAGTCCATTACAAAACAAAGGCCTAGCCTTGACTACTCCACCCAAATAACCTTACAACACATCTCGAATCAAGAGACATATGATACCAATGATACAAAAAGGTGACTATCCAAAATAAAATAGCCATAAATAAACTAGCTCCCCATAGACAAAATTTAGGGCAAACTATGCCATGAAAGTTCATTACAAATAACCTCAATCCTCAGAAATGTACTTTTATGTCATCATGATACAGGTAGGAGAATCTAGTACAACTTTATATATGTTCTTGGTCCTTCATGACCTTCATTCCACTGATAGAAATCAATAGTTCCCGACTGCTCCTTTAAAGCCTGTTTAGATAAGATATGAGCCGCCTGGTTTTCTTCTCTGTAAACATGGGGAAATGTGATGACATAAAATTGTTTGATGAGTTCCCTAACTCGGTCTTTCCAGCAGTCAATGAAAATTACCTGTAGAGATCCAATATCATTTAGCCAATCAATAATTATTTTGGAGTCTCCCATGATGTGGATATCCGTAATGGAAAGTCTTTGTGTCAGCATAAGGATAGCCCAAGCACCCAAGAGTTTCGCTCTTGTGTTTGTGCCCCCACCACAGTTTAGAGTCAACTTATAAACTATGTGATCATTAAGTTTGATAACTCCCCCGACACCACTTTGTTCTTCGTTTCTCTGCGCAGCCCCATCAAACCATCCTAAGATCCTATGATGTGGCAGACTATGGGAAATGCATCTATTATAAATATGACTTTTTAGGGGATATTAACGAGCCACAACAACAAAATTTTGATAGCAAACCTTTTCCAAAGATGGGGACTTAGATTAAAAAATGGCCAAATTCCTTTCAATCCATATGTACCAACAAATAAATGTTGGTAATGATGGTAGACTGTAATTCATTCTAAACCAAAGGTCGAAACATTCTAAAACTATGGCGCCCATTCACCCAATACCCAGCTTATAAAAATTTAATTTTTTTTGCCAAACAGAACAAGTGAAAGGGCATTGGACAAAAAGATGAAAACCCGATTCTTCATTACCTCTGCATAGAAGACATAGTCCCGGTCCATGCCACCAGCACTTAAGAAGATTATTCCAGGTAAGTAACTTGTATTCTATAAGGAGCCATGAAAAAAGTTTAATCTTCTGAGGGAAATCCCAATTCCATATTCTCCTCCACCAACCACCAATGATGTTCTGCCATAATTCAGCTGCCAGAGCATTATAAACGTTCCTTGTAGATAAACTACCAGTACAATCCCCGCCTGTCCACCTTAATTCATCTTGAGATTTAGAAATTGCTATGCCCGCATCGATCAACCGATGTCTATATCTCTCCCATTCATCAACAAGTTCTCCCTATAAGCCCAATTCTACAGAGGTAAGCCAATTAGTGTAAATTGTACCTAATGTTGGAGCACTTATAGCCTGGTAGAGATAAAAAACCTTGTGTTCATTTAAATGATTTATCAGCTCAGTCGAAAGAAAGGATCCCTTGTCCATTCCCAGAATCACATCCTTTCCTGTGATGATAGAAACTCCCGTCCCCAGTTTCCAAGCCAACTAGTGCACAAGTAGAGGTAATGAATTAATTAAATTCTTCCATGTTTGCGAGCCAAAAAGAACCGACGGGTCCGCTGAGCGCAACCAAGTTATCACTGAAGTATGAGGAATATACTTATCTTTCAGTACTCGGTGCCAAATCCCCGGATGCATCAAACCGCGCCAAGTTGATTTTGTTGCTAATGCTCTTGAGAAGCAGTAGATGTTTCTAATCCCCCATCCACCGTACTTGTTTGGCCTAGCTATTAACTCCCAATTGCATAAGTGAAAAGTAGATGGATATTTTGCACCCGACCACAGGTAGGAAAAGGTCATCTTACGGATCTTGTTCAAGACTGTAACAGGTATGTGTGCTAAATCCAACCAATTGGCTTTCGAGAACATCCTTAATCAATATGAATCTACCTCCCAGAGATAAGAATCGATTACACCAGTGACAAATTATGTGTTCATATTTCATCAGCAACCATTGCCAATGAGCTACCTTATAACTGTCCAACTTAAAAAAATATCCCAAGTATTTAAATCCCTCAAACAGGCTTGTAATGCCGTAATGATACAAAGCAGTCATTTGATCTAGAAAGGCATGTTGAACACCATAATGATGGAAAATGGACTTGCTAGCGTTAATCTCTAGGCCAGTAGCACCACAAAATGTGAATAAAAGTGAATGAATCTCCCTCCATTTGACATCCGCTTTGGACATAATTATCACATCGTCCACAAATAAGAGATGGATGATTCTTATCAAATGAGAGACTTTAGTGCCCGTCAAATTCCCTTCCGTGTGACTCTTTTTTAGTGATAGGCCCAACCCCTCCATCACAAGTATAAATAAGAGTGGGGACAGTGGACAACCCTGGCGTAATCCTCGCTACGAACTTACTTGTAGGTGCATGTTTACCTCCAAAATGATTCCAAACTTTAAAAATTGCATAAGAAGTTGGAAAAAACCTTCTAGAGCCTGCTAAAAACCTCTTGAAACATGAATTAACCGTGGAGAAATCATATGAAGATGCTAAATTTAGCTCAAGACCGAAAATCATCACTTAAGTTGTAATTGTATGCACACCAAGAGTTGGAGGATGAATAGGATGCAAGTTGGAGGTGAGAAAAGAAGAACAAAAATACAACTTGGATGAGGCTGTAGACAGGTAGAATTGAAGCAACTTTGTGTAAAACATAGGGTTTGCAGTGCCGGTTTGTAGCGCAAATTGAACTAGGTTTTTATGAAAAGCTTGCAAGATTTTCCATGTCCGAGAAGAAGAATATGAGTTGACAGGTTAAAACCTCAAAACTAGATGAATCTCAATTGAGGAAGGTTTTATCTATCAAGAAACATAGAGTTTGCAACGCCAATTTGCAACTCATATTTGTAATGGACAGTTCGCAACGCCGGGTTGGCAGTGTATAATGTTGTTGTTTGCAAGAGGAAACTGTAAGATGTTACTTTGGTATAACAATCTTGAAAATGGCTAGGTTTTAAGATACCAAAGTTGACCCCTATTTATTTCATGATGATGAATATTATCATGACACCAAGACTCTTATATGGACTAAGGTCATAATTTTTTACTCCTGAACATTTCATTTGCTAACATTGGCTCCACACGGGATGGCATGCTCCTTATGAGCTGCCAAGAACATTGCATTTCTAGTTCCTTATCCATTGGGATATAGAGTGTTATTGTTGATCTACTGCAAACCAAGAAACTAAAAGAAACAAAAATGCTTGTATGATGAGCTTATTCCCCTACTTCTAACCTGATCTTTGATGCTTGATCAGGTGACATAAAAAATCCAGTGCAGCCATGCAAGTACCTTGTCTACTGATTGAATTCCTTGCATAACCTTGCTTAATGGAAATTCAAATTGAAAATTAAATCCAATCTGAAAATTCATCCACTTTGAAAAACCAATTCCACTGACTGATTCTAGGTAACTCATAAATGTATCTTTCTCTAATGTTTTGAACAAAGATGCAAACAAATCTTGAAGAATATGTGTGAATACCACTTGTTTATAGATAAAAAGGAAAGGACAACATGTGTCTATAGTTCCTTCACATTCACAAGTATAGAGAAACCTACAAGCTTCTTTCTTCGCTGTATCCTTTTCTTCAAATGTTGATTTTTCTTATTCTAAGTTTTCAAATGCAAGATCATTCTCAGAACAAATGGAAACAGTCTAATTATTTTCCTTATCATGCATTTCAACCTCAATAAAATTCTCCATATATAGAACCATGGGATCACTAAGAACATGGAAAGGTTGTTGTTGACTTATAATGTTATCCTTATGTTCCAAAAAACTTGTGTGATTTTGCAGCTCAACTCTTTTTGCTCTATAAGCAACTTCAAATTTTCCTTTCAAAATATTAAATGAAGAAAAGCATAAGGGAAATGACTTAACTCCAACTAAGTCACAATTTTCCCTATGATAGAGGTCATAACTGTCATAAATGGGCTAAACGTTTTCATAAGACCGTTGAAAAGAATCCTTTTTTGGATGAAAGGATATTTTTGATATTTTTTTGAAATCAACCTCATCATAGTTATTGTACTCATCATATACAGGTAAACAAAAGGCTTCCTGAAGATCATAATTAACAAAATTAAAGACAACATATTGCTCCTCAACGAGCTGCTCTTCCAAATTGTCCTCATGGCATCCTTCTTGTTCATGCTCACTGTCAGCTATGTCTGCATTCCACTCCTCATCCTTAACTTGATCTGAAAATTTTCCACAGGATTTGAGATTGTCCTCAACCTCTTGAGCATCAATGAACATTTGTTACAAGGTGAAATACCTCCTCTCTAGGAGAAGGAGAGACAAATATGGATGAAGAGTTGTTATATAACATAGGCTAGAAACAACTTCAGGTGGTTAGATATATAAAGGCATGCTGCAATAAAAACTATAAAATCTCCTGTTGAAAATAGCAAGAGCTTCATCCTCCCCTCTTTTCAAATCATAAAACTCAGCTAAGTACTGGTCAAGAGATTTGTTCTCTCCCCAGTACCTTGAAAATGCACCAAATAATTCATCCCACAAACCAATGGAACCGGCCTCTAGATTTTTAAACCACAAATCAACATCTCCAACCAAAGATTTGGCAAATAACCTCATAACAACATCCTCATACATAATTTCCAAATTGTTAATGACATTATGAAAAGCTCCAAAATGATTCTCAGCTATAATATGATCTTATCCAACAAAAAGAGGCAGATATTCTAAAAACTTGGGAAGGTAAGGATGAAGAGTAGATGGAAGCTTTAAGGGTTTAAACATTTTTTCTCTTTTTTCTGGACTGAACATCAACAGGTTAACAGTGAGGTTTAATGGATTGATTGCAAATTCTAGCAGTGGTGGTAGAATATGGTACTATGATCAGAGAAGGTGGTGAATCAATTGTATCATTCACGTGGTTACAAGGCTGATCATGTTCAGGAAGGATTTGAATACAAACACTGTTCTCATATGTTTCATATGAAGTACTAGGGTGAACATCAACTATGTAAGAAGAATGCAGACTTTCTTCTTTCAAAGAGGGATATACAGTAGTAGGCGTATGGTCATAAGAGTAAACAAAGAAAAGGATGATTCTCCTGATATATGAAGGAAAGGACATGAAATAACTAATAAAAAACAATATGATCTCTTGAAGAAAACTTGTATCTTGATACCTAGACTTCTTGTGTCTTCCTTCCATTCTCTATTCGAGCTCGTTCCTCAGTGGAGTCCTGTAACTTGATTTGAATCACTAACAAGTTATTCAAATGTGTGGAGTCTCCATGGTGAAAAATTGTAGTTTGTTCTATCACCAATCCTTGCTCACCATCAAGAACTGGTAGTAATCTGTGTCGTACAACCCAGGGAAGATATTCAACTTCGTCCATGACAACGACACCAAAAATTATAGCACTAGAAGTTGTCCTTAGACTGCTTGAAATACAAGCCCAATACCCATTTGATTCTTTAGGATTGAATTGGTTTAAGTAGGTGGATCAACAAGACTGGGAAAGGAAGAGGACAACAAGCTAATTGCAAATCAATAGCTACCATTGGGAAATGAGTCATAAACACCCTGTTCAATGAAGGAAATCAAGCTACATAACAGATAAAAGTTTTATATAATGATGGGTACAAGAATGAAGAAGATAACAAAAAGTGGATCATTCACAAAACAATAAACCTTTTTGAAAAAGTGAATGTAAGGTACTTGAATAAAACAATGATTTAATAGGCAAGTTATAACAAATCTTCTGCTACTCAATAATCTATTAATCAAGGGCAGTTTCTGATCTTATGAATTTGCAATTTATATAAGAAAGAAGATGTAAAGAAATAAAAACAAAGCAATTCAAACAATATGGTATCACAACTCTCATGGGTATTCAATAACATAAATGATTAAAACATGAATGCCCTCAGGCTTACCAAAAAACAACAAAACTGGTCCTCCAACTCTCTCCTCTCTAGATCATCCATCCCTTCATTTCCTTATCAAAATCCCCTTCATATATAGTGAATTATCTCTCTCTACTCTAAGGAGGTCGAAACCAAGGAGCTACATAGGATCCTCCTCCATTTAGGAGTCCGTTACAAAATATTCCAACAAAAACATAACAAATTCCTATTTTTGGGGATCTTGTCTATTGTGATAAATGTCTTTTGAAACAGGTCATGTTGCTTGATCTGGTGATAGAAAACATGTTCCTCATGTCCAAATACCTCCTAGGAAACCATTTTAACCCTCTCAGATAGGTGGCATCCCTCCTACAACTCGGATTTATCAAACTGTTAGAGTTCGCAGCGCCTTTGACAACATGCGCTGTGAACTTTCTTATAGGTGATGATTTCATATTTTCTCCCAAACAACGAATTGGGTCAGGATGATTTTTTGTCAGCAAATCCATGATATTATGATTCATCTCCACAAAAAAATTCAGAAGAACCCAGATCGACATTTAAAAGTTATGATGAAATAATGACTCTGATGTGTACTAATTTGCTGCAAACTGTCCCAAAATACTCGTTCGCAACGCCTTTGATAGTATGCACTGCAAACATTCTTGTAGGTGCTTGTTTACCTCCAAAATGATTCCAAACTTTAAAAATTGCATAAGAAGTTGGGAAAAACCTTCCAGAGCCTGCTACAAACCTCTTGAAACATGAATTAACCTTGGAGAAATCATATGAAGATTCTAAATTTAGCTCAAGACCCAAAATCATCACTTAAGTTGTAATTGTATGCACAACAACAGTTGGAGGATGAACATGCTGCAAGTAGGAGGTGAGAAAATATGAACATAAAATCCAACTTGGATGAGGCTACAAACATGCAAATTGAAGCAACTTTGTGTAAAACAGAGGGTTTCTAGCACAAATTGAACTAGGTTTTTATGAAAATCTTGCAAGATTTTCCATGTCTAAGGAGAAAAATATCAATTGACAAGTTAAAACCTCGGACCTATATGAATCTCAATTGAGGAAGGTTTGATATATTAGAAAACAAAGAGTTTGCAACGCCAGTTTGCAGCGCAGATTTGTAATGGATAGTTCACAACGCAGGGTTGGTAGTGGATAATGTTGTTGTTTGCAAGAGGAAACTGTAGGATGTTTCTTTGGTATAACAATCTTGAAAATGGTCAGGGTTTAGGATACCAAAGCTGACCCCTATTTCTTTCACGATGAGGAACAATATCATGACACCAAGACTCTTACATGGACTAATGTCAGAATTTTTTACTCCTGAACATTTCATGTGCTAACATAGACTATGCACAAGATATGCACTAAATTATTCTCAAATAATATATCAAGTAGAGAATGGAATGCTTGGTAAAAAATGAGGTTGCATAAGAGAGTTTTAGGCTTTGATTAGTTGGGTAATGATGCATTTCTTTGAATAAAGTGAAAGAGCCATCACAAAATGCCAAGGTTTTATTCTAGGGTTGTCCATGAGTTTGGGGAACCCAAGTAACATGTGAATGAAATAATAAATGACTTAGTTCTCTAGGAGGCCATATGCCCTTCTACATCAGAAAAAAAAGCTCTTGCTTAAAACTATAGAAACCATCTTCAATCTTGGTACATAAGGTCATTTGTCTCTCAAGAAGACCAAAGTTATTGATATTCAAAGCCAACACAACTTATAAATTAATATATCACTAAGTTCAAGAATGATTGAGGGAGATAATGGGATTCAAAGGTCAAGGATGCTATGAGGTGAGTGATTTCCTTATTTTTCTTGCCCATTGTTGAGTTCCAAGGGAGAAGGTAGCGCTCAAGTGAGCAATCTCCTTTCATTGATGAGTTTAATGAGCTAATTGACAATCTAAGGCAACAATCTTATTAATCCTTCACTGCTAATCTGGGCATGGTTCTCTCCCCTAAGCTATTCATTTTGATATTAGTTGCTCTTTGATAAAATTCTAATCTAAAAAAATCATACATTCTTTCTACACGCTTTATTTCTACAGTAGCACTCCCAATCTCTTGCAAAAATTATAGAAGTCCTCAAAGGTAATGCATTCTTAAAATAAGGAGTGAAAAACATGCCCACTAGCATCAATTTATACAAAATGGTGTATAGGCCTATTCTTAAAGAAGGGCTCGTTGATACATTGGCCTCTTTTTTAAGAAGGGATCAATGATGCGTTGACTTCTTCTTAAAGAAATCCTGATTATAAATGGCATATTCTTTAAGAAGGTTCCAATGAGGCATAAGCCTATTCATAATTTACTCTTGAAATCAAAATACAAGGCAAAAAATACCGTGCCCAAAAGAGCAATTTGAAAACTAAAAAGAGTTGGAAATACAAATGCAAAACCCCAAAAAAGGACCTAGAAATTACAATAAATTAAACAACAACCTTAAAACTAAAAAATAGTGATGCAAATGCAAATTCAATATTCAAAAAGAGGTATGGAATTTGGTCTTTTATGAAAATACATGAGGGATGAAAATATGATTTTTTAAAGCTTGAAATAAGATAGAAATCTTGGATTTTGTGATGAGGGCTAAAAAAACAAGTTTTTAATCTTGAGTATGAACTATAAAATGCATGTCAAGCAAGCCTAAAAGAGAATTAAAAATTTGAATTTAAAGCAAGCTCATTCTCTTTAAGAATTTATCCCACAAGGCAACCAAAAAACAAAACTTGAAGAGTTTTCTTCTTGACTGCCAAAGGAAGGAAAAAACCAACAATGCAAAAAAATGAAAGAGCATAAAGAACTAGTGATGTGAAAGGCCATAGAAACTATGCTCAAGATATGCAATAAATTATGCTCAATTAATCTAGCAAGTATAGAATGGAATGCTTGGCCAAAAATGAAGCTGTGAAAGAGAGTTTTAGGTTTTGATCAGTTGGGTAACAATGCATTTCTTTGAAGAAAGTGAAAGATCCATCACAAAATGCCAAGCCTTTATTTTAGGGTTTTCCATAAATTTGGGGAACCCAAGTAACATGTTAATGAAATAAGAAATGACTTAGTTCTCTGGGAGGCCATATGCCCTCCTCCATCGGACAAGAACTCTTGCTTAAAACTATAGAAACCATCTTCAATCTTGGTACATAAGGTCATTGGTCGCTCAAGAAAACCAAAGTGATTGATATCCAAAGCCAACACAACTGATAAATCAATAAATCACTATGTTCAAGAATGATTGAGGGAGATAATGGGCTTCAAAGATCAAGGACGCCCAGAGGTGAGTGATTTCCTTATTCTTCTTGCCCATTGTTGAATTCCAAGGGAGAAGGTAGTGCTCAAGTGAGCAATCTGCATTATCTTACCTTTCATTGCTAAGTTTAGGGAGATAATTGACAATCTAAGGCAACAATCTTATTGATATTTCATTGCTAATCTGGGCATGGTTCTCTCCCCTAAGTTATTTATTTTGATATTAATTGCTTTGTGAAAAGCTTCTAATCTCAACAAATCACACATTATTTCTACAGTAGCACCCCCGATCTCTTGAAAAAATTATAGAAGTCCTCAAAGGTAATGCATTCTTAAAATAAGGAGTCAAAAACATGTCTACTAGCATCAATTTATACAAAATGGTGTATATGCCTATTCTTCAAGAAGGGCTTGTTGATGGATTGGCCTCTTTTTTAAGTAGGGATCAATGAATCATTGGCTTCTTCTTAAAGAAATCATGATTATACATGGCATATTCTTTAAGAAGGTCCCAATGAGGCATCATCCTCTTTGTAAATTCACCCTTGAAACCAAAATATAATGAAAAAAATTAACATGCCCAAAAGAGCAATTTGAAAACTAAAAAGTGTTGGAAATGTAAATGCACAATCGCAAAAAAAGACCTAGAAATTACAATAAATTCAACAACAACCTTACAACTAAAAACAATGCTTCAAATGAAAATTCAATATTCAAAAGGAGGGATGGAATTTGGTCTTTTATGCAAATACACGACAAATGAAAAAGTAGTTTTTTTAAGATTGAAATGAGATGGCAATCTTGGATTTTGTCACTAGGGCTGAAAACACAAGTTTTTTGATAAAAAAAATAGACAAGAATAACAAGTTGGTGGAAAAGGCTCACTAGCCAACTCCAATTGTATTCACACCAATGGTACATATTTATAGTACAATGGGTGATGCAACCTCATAGAGAGATTTTATCTAGATCCTAAAATCATGCATGATGACTAGGCTAGGCAATCTTAACTAACTCATTAGTCATCACTTGAGGATATATTACTAATATCGTAAATGAATAATACAAATATAGGTGACAATTAGACTTAATGATTGGCAAGGTAAGCCATAGGATAACATTCTCCCCCTCAATCACAAGTCCGATCAATAATATTAACAATGAAGCATAAATTGGTATCAATTCCAAGTCTTCAGACTGAAACTCCTGAGTTGAGCCTCAATGAAGAACTGTCTGAAAAACCGCCAATCTGGATGTTGAATGGTTCATCTGAAATGAACTGGAAGAGAGTTGAGATATGGAAGTGAACAACTGCAATATCTGAACATTCCCTAATTGCTTGACAATCCGATCATTTTTCCAAGTATTTGAGTTTAGAAGAATCTGATGTCTTTTGCTAATTGGTGAACATGTAGTATCACCACTCTACTATCAGTGTATCACTGAAGTGCTCTCTGAATCTGTGGTTTGGGATAACCATTGATCAATTGATACCATGTATCTGATGGTTTTTGGATGACCACTAACCAATTTTGACACTTTTAGGTGTCCGACAACATCCCAATGTATCATGTGTATGATTTAATTGCAAGCCATTGGATCATAATCCTGCCTAAGTCTGTCATCTACAGACTATAGTTTCCCATATGGCATATTTGTTGTCAAAACTTTCTGATGCAGGAGCATCGCTATCACATCAAAAGGAAGCGGAGGTGGAAGCGAAGTCGACACCTGAACGCATCGAAGGAGCCAAAATCGACCTTAAACAACTTGGTAGCGGTGTGGAGATCTTTTTGATTTTTTTCGTTAATTTAATTTAGTTGTCTATGAAGTCGGGCCACCATTTGAAAGGATAGAACAATTGTAAATCCTTTACATGACTGTAATATTTTACAGGTGTAGGATAATTTCCTAATTAGTCATTAGGTTACATGTAATCAAGCTAGGTAGGTAACCGCCAAGGTAGAATGTGATAAGATTTATATAGGAGGAAGAAGAGCGAGGAGGCTCTGGGTCCTTAGACAAGTTTTTCATTGTGTTTTCTATGTCTGTAGGAGATAGCCACTGTAATGATGTTTTTTTCTTTGAAATGAATAGAACAGAGAAAATTGATTCAATTGTACAGTGTTGATATTGTTTGACTGTTATTATGTATTTTGTGAATGTATGAGGTTCATGGAGAATGAATAATTGAATAAGTCTCTAAGTATTTCTCTTTTGTAAGTTATGCAAGGAGTGCATACTGAGCGCAAGGAGTGCGTGTGAGGGATTCTTTTCGACTCGAAGTTCAGAAGAGATAGCGGGGGACTTTCGTATGTAGAGTGTGCATATTGAGCGCAAGGAGTGTGCATAGAGGCAAACTTGTTGTAAGTTTGAAGGCTCAGGAAGTTGAGCGTAGAGTATGCTAGGAGGGCATCAAAAAGTATTTTGAAAATATGCAGAGTGGAAGTGTGTGCCAGGGCGAGGTTTAAATTTCATTTGCTAGAAGCTCAGGAGGAGTAGTGGTTCTAAGATTCGAAAGGAAACACCTAGAACATTTTTAAGTTTTGAAGAGTTGAAGCGTTCAAAGGTGGAGTGCAGAAATTAAAAGTTTGAAGGAAGGATAAGTATGGAGGATTGAGCAGGAGAAATCCTTCAGAGTGAAGTTCGCGAAATCCAAAATCGCGAAACGATCATGGTTGTTCGTTGAGGCAGAACACGTGGCGACAGATCAACGTTTCGTTGATTTGTAAATCAGGGAGTTGGAGGTAGGCACCGTGAAAACTCGAGAAAAGAAAAATCACGATTTAATCATAGCTGTTGAAATTGTGGAAGGTTGTGGACCGTTGATTCGATGTAAGCGGAGTTCAAAGAATTCACAATTTCAGGTATCGGAGGAAGGGAGACGACCAAACTTTCAATAGCCAAAATGCGAAGTCCCAATTTGCGAAGAATTGATTTGGACCGTTGAGTCACAAGAAGTCTCAAACTGTTGATCTGAGGTGATAGATTTCAGGAGTTCGAAAGACGAAGAGTCGAGTTGACTCATATACCTGACACGTGAAATCGTGATGCGCCTTTTCAGATAGGCATGTGGTCACAACGAGTGTTCACGTGGAGGAAACTTTACGCCAGATGTTAGTTCGCGCGGGTGAGATTTCGCTAAAGGACCTGTGAATTTGTATTGTAAAGGTTCCAGCAGGGAATCACAGAGCTAGTCCAGCTCGGGAAGTCGAAAGATCCTATACTGGGAGGTCGCGCAGCCCTTGGAGAGAAGGGGGGTCTGCACCAAGTGGTATCAGAGCCTAAAAAAGATCGAAGTTGTATTCAGTGTGTTAAGAACAGTTGAAGCGATGTCGTCGAGGGTACGCACAGGACCACCTATAGAAAACCGTGTTGTAGGAAGAGAAATTAGAGAGCTTTGTGCAAGGTTGGAAGTGATGGAAGCAATGCAAATAAGGACACCTACCACTGAAGATGTCAATGATGCAGAAAGCGAAGAAATAGAAGTTGAAGAAGCTGCAGGGGAAGATGCGAGTGAAGAAAGCTTCTTGAAAGCTGTTGTGAAGTTGGGGGCTAGAGAAAAGATGGACGTCCCAATGTATGAAGGTAATTTGGATGCCGAAGATCTATTGGACTGGATAAGGTCCATGGATAAGTATTTCGACTATGAAGATGTCGATGAAGGAAGGAAGGTGAGACATGCTGTC
>ML883170.1:6113-21116 GCA_009831015.1 Picea engelmannii | reverse complement strand
CTTTTAAAATGAGAAGAAAACACAACACTATGTTAATTTCTTTTTCTTTTTCAAATAACAATGCAAGGAAAATGCCAAGAAAGAAAGAGAACTAACAATATATATATATATATATATATATATATATATATATATATATTCTTCCAATCAAAGAATAAGAAACAAAATATTCTAAAAGAAACTAATGAAATCATGATTCATGGCCCCCCCTCGACCATGAGGGGGATTTATTTTTTTAAATGCAACTCATTTTTCTCAAAATTTCAAGCTAAAAATAAGTTAAAAAAGCTAAGAAACAAAAGAAATATTATAATGAAAAAGCAAGTTATGGTAGAGTCCAAACTAGGCTAAGCTGCTATGACAGAGACCACATTTAGACAATAAATACCTATTGATGGGTCTTAAATCCCTTGACTCCACAGTAGGAACCAAACCCGCCACCGAGGCCCAATTAGACTCTGCAACATTTAAAATGGAATGGTTCTCCAGATCTTGCGATCCGACCAAGGTATCGATGGGCTTTGTGTTTCCTAGCGAAGGCTCTTCCTTTAGTTGGGACTATTTTCTTTTTTGTATTTTATCTTGGGGTGGGGCTGATATGAGAAGTGCAAGCCAGTATATACCAACTTGACAAATAACAGGATAAAGTTTCAACTACTGAGAAGAGGTCGAGCTAGGGATAACCCACTACTCAAACATGTAGACGAAAATTCTATACCACAGGTCTAGTAATAATACATTAACCATGCAAGAATCCAATCATTGCCTGAGATTACTAACTACCAGAAAGAAAAACACATATGAAACAAGATAAATGGTAAGAAAAATAATTCATCTACCACTATCATTCATCTCATAATTTGCACAATAATTCATCATCTTGATCTTTAAATAAAAGAACAACAAAGCAATTGTACTAGTTAACTTGACAATATATTCGATAGTTGTTACTTGTTACATATGCTCATAAAACTGAATAGGAAATAATTCTTCTTCAAGCTCAATCACGTATGCATTTGATAAAGATAACTTCTTCTTTGGTCCATAAGGACTTCTAAATTCATAGCAGCTTCAAAATCATTCTTAACAGCCAAAAGGAAAATAGTTCTTACAACAAACCATTGAACCTTAATTAATTGGTTGAGGCCTTTATTTATAATCTCAAGATTAACCGAAGTTTAATGGCTAAGTACAGTTTGAAGCAAACAAAAGTTGCGACATGACATTATCTCATAACAGTTTCTTGATCAGTCCACCTGAGATATTTCTTTGAAAGGATGACTCCTTTCGCATTCATACCAATTGATGAACAATTCTTCACAAGTATGGGCCCATGAGAATCTATGATTTTCCATTGGGGTCGCATGTATCCCTCTGATGTCCACTGCATGCGCTCGGTACTTTACCAAGGTGGAATTCAACTATTGCAACATGGTTTTAGCTCTGATTGGGTGTTATGTGAATTGTTGCACCTGTCCTGGCCTCGCATTGGCTACCTTTGTGCACTCTTCAGTCCATAGGGAGTATTGTTCGGCATACATCTTGAGCACGTCTCTTATGTCGATAAACTCACTGGGGGTGTCGAACTTGGGGAGCTTGATATCTTTCATTACTTCATTAATTTTATCCCAGTGCTTCTGTCACTTGGCATATTTTTCTTGGATCTCTCGATGTGGGTCCCGGGACATCTTAGTACAATATTCTACAGATCTCTTTATGTGGTCGAGGACACTTTTTCATAACAGTCAAATGCCATGTTCTTCCTTTTCTCGACCCTGCTGGACTCCCTCAATGTACTCAAGTCTTTCCACTGCTTGCAACACTCTTTCATGCCATTGTTCCATCTCCTTGCATGCTATGAGGGCCATGAGAATGTCCTCCTGGAATTCAATTATATTTTCGGTTAACGGGTTTTTTTTTTTCTTGTACTCATTGTAAACTCCTGAAAACTCACTATTCAAATATGTTGCAGTCTGTGTGGCACCTTTGTAATACTCAACAAGATGGTGCAAGTGTTATAGTTCCTTTAGAGTATCAACTAGTTCTTTTTTATCCCTCCTGGCCCTATCATGGGCATCATCAGAGAGGACTCTTCCCACGCCCATCAGTTTAGACATGCAAGCATCTGCTGTGTTGATCAAGTTTTCCTCTGTGGTAACCAAAATGGAACGATCCACAACAATATTTATCTTCTTAGCAGTCCTTTGCACGATGGCCTTCCTCTTTTCATCATAGGATATTTCATAGATGTCTGCGACCTCGTCTACCGAATCTGGTATCTGTTGGTTGCCCCATGTGAGCATGTTTCCTAGGCTACCAGTGGTCTATATTTGTTCAAGATCAGACTCTTGAACCTCCTTATTTTTCTCTAAAGGTACAGACTCTTCCCGTTGTTTATCGTGGACCTGAGTATCAAGTGGAATAGATGTGTCAGGACGAAGCTCAATACTTGCTTGAATACTAGTCGTGGCATCACCGACGTCCTTTTGCAGGGATCTTTCTTTTGACTTGTCCAATTCTAACTTGTCCTTGGGACTACCTTCTCGGGTCTCTAGCATAATGGGCATTTCTATTTCTAGGCCACTTTAGACTCCTTTTCCTTCTCGTGTGTCCTCTTGACTCTAAACATCGGGAATAAGAGGTGTTTTTTCTATGGCTCCCTTTTCTTCTTCTACATGCATAGAGGTTTTTTGAGATGCCTTCGGGCTCTTGTCATCACTGTATATATTTATGAATAAGGCCAGAGGGTTAGGTGAACTTGTTTCGACTGAAACTCAACCCGGTTCTAACTGAATCATCGTGCCTGCTGGTGGATCAGCTCGTGGAAATGTGGATTCAAGGTCATCTGACCCGTTGATATTACCAGGGTCTATGATTTCAGATCCGTCGACCCCTACTTGGATCTCTTCTAGGTTACTGATCGGAACACTTGATACGAGGGTTGGATCATTCGATGCCAAATCCATCATTGCTGAGCATGTTGGATCAAGAGAGTCCCTCTTTCCAATGCACCTAGAGTTTCAAGAAAATTCTAGTTCTGTACAGGGGCTTCCTAGGGAACTTCCATCATTTTGGCCGATTTGAATGTTACCCTTTCTTACCTAGTATTGAGAATGTCTTGCGTTGTTTGCTCCAAGGACACCGTTTTCGCTTCCCAACTCATGGTTTTGAACTTCGTTACTTTGGGATCATCCACTCTTGCCACCACCTGATGCAGGAGCATTGCTCCAACGTCATCAAGCACTAGCCAACCAACACACCCAACACGCATTCAATGGAGAGGAGAGGTGTAGCCCTCTCACTTTCAAATTTCAAATTTGAATTTAATGTATTAAATGTTTGTAAGGTTGGTAGAGCTGAAGCCTTGCCTTTAGAATGCTATAGTTGGTGTCGCCTTAATGGATGATAGGTTTATGGGGATCTAGATCCAATTTGGATTAGATGGCCCATTCAATGTAATTCATTGTAATTAATGAGAGTTGGTGAGGATGGAATGAAGTGCTCGAGGAGCCCCCTTTTGTAAAGAGATCTTCTTTTTGTTTTTAGAAAATAAGGGGAAGAATAGAGAAAATAGGTAGAAGAGAAGAAGCCATGACTCTATTGCAGTCAGAGCTTGAGCACATTTGTAAAGAGGCATTTTTATTAATACAAATAGAGAGCAGTTTTCCCTGCATATTATTCTGGGTAATTGAATGAATGTGTTTATGTGCTTATGATATGTTGTACATGTATGTTTGTATGCATTTGCAGGTTATAGACATAAATTTTTGTTTGTTGCGTTCTTTGATTCCAGGTCTAGTTCTTTGTGGCTTCATGAAAGAGGTTGCATGAAAAAACACTGTGGGTTTTGTAAGCCAGTGCATAGAGTGCACTTCTGAATTCTACAGAATTTAGGCAGAGACGTGCTAGGAGGGCGCACCAGAGGAAATCTTGGAATCAAAGGAAAACCCCCAGGATCGTTGAACATTCAGAAGGAGAGACTGTGCAGAGGAGAAGACAGAGAGGGAAGATAGAACGTCTAAGGTTCTGTAGAGCTCTTCCAGGAGGGCATTGAGCGAGTGCAAGGAGTGCACACGAGGAACTCTATTTCAAGTTCAGGGAAGACATAACTACTATAAATTCTATAGATCTCTACCAGGAGGGCATCGAGCGAGTGCAACGAGTGCACAGGAGGAACTCTGTTTCAAGTTTAGGGAAGACATAAATAGTGTAGGTTCTGTAGAGCTCTACCAAGAGGGCATTGGGTGAGTGCATAGAACGCACCAAGAGGAACTCTCTTTCGAGTTCTAAGGAAAGGGAAGTTTCTAGTTCGATGAAAACAAGAGTTACTGAACACTCTGTGGGCTTTGCAAGGTGTGCATTGAGCAAAGGAATGCCAAGAGGGAATGAATCATTTCTTTTGAAGAAATACTTTGGATCTGAGATTGAGGAAATCTCAACAACACAAGGAGTGTGTGAGGGTGGACTTATTCTAAGTTCCAAATCTCAGCAGGAACAATGCCTTTGCGCAAAGAGAAATAGAAGAAAGGAGAAGAAGGTCCATAAACCTTTCAAGGTTTCTAAGTTGACTAAGATCAAGAGGGGAAGCGTTTCTATAACGCAAATGAAACCCAAAGGAATTGGGCTTGAAAGGGAAGCATCGAAGGCTGAGGCATTCGAACGTCAAATTTCTTCCAAGGGAAGGTAAGAGGCACAAGATTAGGAGGAGGAACATATCTTCTATTGGATCGGCACTGGGAGGAAATATCTGGACCATTGAATCTATGTCCAGGAACATAAGAGGAGAGAGTGCAAGGAGGATAGATCTGAACCGTCAGATCTAACACCAATACCCGACAATGGTTGGATCAGTTGAAACTGCAGGGGGTGTAAACCCTTGGATATCCACACATTCAGGAATTGGGGGTTGGGGGAGCAGAGGAGGCTGCACCCCATACTTTTAATCGTTGAAATCGCGAAATCACACCAAACATTGGATCTAGAGCACAGTGACCCAAGAGTCATTGGATCAAGTATACATGCACAGGATTTAGTCCCTAGGAGGTGCACAAAAGATTAGATCGTGACCATCAGATCTCGCGTAAAGTATCGATAGCCATCAGATCCATAAAGAGGAGAACAAGGTTTAACCCTCGTAGAAGCAAAGGAGAGGACTCGACAAAATACCAAAAGCGTCGTTATTATCCACAAGAGGACACGTGGCAAGCAGTCAAGGTTTCAGGAAAAGGCCTGAAATATTTCGAGTCATCGATCCAGTTAGATCATGGTCATTAGTTCCAGAAGGATCTGGGCTTTTGATATCTCAACAAAGAAATTTCATCATTTTGTGGACCAGGGGATTCAAAAAGGAAAGGAGGAATGCTTGCATCGTGATTCCCTGAATCGCGAAAGCTGGTAGCGCTTTGACATTAAGAACATGGTCACAGAGTGGTGGTCACGTGGATGGAGGCTAAGGGAGGAGCCAGAGTTGTTAAGCCCTTTTCAACATTTTGACAACTGAGAGTTCAAGAGTGAAGGAGTTGTGAGATAGGGAGTCCTGACTCGTGAACCCGTGAAGCCCGAAATCTTTCATAGCTTAAATAAAGGGTTTAATTAACTCTTTGTGTGGTTTGGAAAATATCATGTGCTGATATTAGCTCGATGGAAAGGGGTCTGTGCCACCACCTCATCCCAGTCTTGAGCGTTTTCATTGAAAATTTCATCCTCAAACCGGTCGTGGGCATAAGGCCAACAGGACGATACTTGTGATGCATGTTTCAAGACCATACCCTTGGGATCGTGCTTGCAAAAATGTCCTGTTCCAATTGACTTAATCCCTCTTGCTTAGCCTGTGCAGTGTCTTTAACCTAGTAGAAGACGATATGAAACCCATAGGGTATGAATGCTCGCTTCTTATCCTTCACCAAAGTGGCATTGTATCCTTGCAAGATAGTTTGGTAACATACTTCCCCTAGTACTAGTTGGTCGGGGACATATATATGTAGAAAATGTGGTTCTCCGGTGGCATTGAAAACCCTAATGCAGGTTTCACACTCATCCAGGTACCAGTGACCAACTTTTGATATAAATTTTTTGGCCGCATCAAACAACCTTGGGCACTCTTTCTTGAATAGTAAAAAATGAATAGGTGGGATAAATTGGTCTCAAATGAGAGAGTAGGATCTTTTATACCTGTTCTCCCACAAGATACCAAAGTAGACATGGACTGGGAAATCATAAGTGTGCCATCTTAGGTTCATCCCAATGAAGGCATTTATTGCACAGAAGATGTCTAATAGATAAGATGCCATGTAGAATGCAGGAGTTTCTCCTTCCTTCAGTGGTTGAGCCTATAGAATGCAGGTGATAAGTTGTTTGGAGATGATAGCACCCCAGTTGAAGCTTGTTCCAAAGATGGTGATAGTATAAGACAAAGAAATGCATGCCTCCAAAAACCTAGAATAGTCTTTCTCTCCATGCAACTGGAAAAGGAGAGCCATTAGATAGATATAAGGTTGTATGAGGTTGGCCATTGGGTACCAGCCAGAGTTTCGGTTGGTGATTTTTTTGTCTTCTATCCACTAGGACACCATGATTTTGCTGGTGTCATTCTTTTGATAAAACTTCACAAAAAAATCTGTGTTCAAATGTTCATCTGGCTCCTTGAGCTTGTAATAATTTTGGACTTCTGCTGGGAGGAAAATCTCAATGATTTGACCATTATCATCATTAATTACACACTTTTGTGCATCAGTGTGATCAATGAGCCATTTCAAAATATTAATGCAAGGGAATACTAGAGTCTTTCTCGCCACCATGTGTAGGTAATCCTTGCAGATGTTGACGAAGACCTCATCGTCCAACTTCCTTGTGTCAGGATCACTATGCGGGGCATATTCGGGGAATTCTTCATGCTTGATTTTCTTGAACAGGTCTTCCCATTGCAGGAATATTGTCTTGGTCCCAATGTTCACCTCTATGTCCCCAAACACTCTGGGCTGAGCGAAGGATTCTTTGGTGATCTTCTTGATGATGGGTGCCAGCTTGGAAGTGAATTCCAATTTTCTTGCAATGACTAGGTAAGATCCCTCTCCTGCTTTTGATTCTTGTAGCTTTGGGACTCTAGGAGATTTCCTAGTGGTAGGTTTATTTGGAGGCATCATTCCTACAACTGAATACATTCAATTAGGGTCGACATATAGAGTAATATTAGATAGTAATTTACATCTGAGGTGGAAACAACAAAACCAGAATGGTACATACCTATATGCTTGCTAAACATTGTTGCTTAATACTCACTATGCCTTGGACGCATTCTCCACGTCATTCGTCTCATTCCTCTAGTTGTTACAGACTTCTTTGCATGCAAAATGCTCTGGCTTATAATAATTTAGGATAATATAATGAGAGATAACATACCAATCACATCAAACTGTTAATACAAGTAATGGGATGAAATTTAAAACTACTTACTGTCAATTCTCTGTAATCAATTTTACGTAGGTTGATAGGGGAGGCACTGAGGGAGATGCATTGTATCTATAGGCTAAAGAAGTCATTTTTCTTTGTGCATGAATTAGAAACTAATGCACAATCTTGGAATTAATCAATCAATTAAATTCATTGTATCTAGTGTATCTTAGAGATAAAACGTCCCATCGTGTCATTTTCTGAATGAAGAAGTTAGGGATTGGCACAGAGCTATGGGATTTTTCATTGATACCTTTATTTTTCTTTTTACAAAATGAAAACCATCGATGGAGATTACTTTTGTCGGATGGTTCTGACATGACACATGGCAAGTAAAGACTAGTGACTTGACTCATGAGCGCCAACAAAGGTGGTAACCTTCTTTCAGTTATGCACTCCCTAACCAAGCCTAGGAATCGCAGATGTCGATTAGATATCAGGGGTCAGTAACTGGGGATAAACTTATCGCATCCTTCTCCTTGGGCTAGCTTCTTGGAAATTCACCAATGCTGAAATGTTTTTAGAGTTGGTGGTCTGAAAAATGTTTACGCTCCTTACGGGTTTAGCTACTCGAAAGTCGTCGATGCCGGAATGCTTTTACGGGATCAGTTGTCGACGATTCCTTTCTTTCCCCACAAATGACTACTTCCTTTCACGTTTTGCTGATGGCGAATGAAATCGGTCATCGACAACTTTCTTGTGCATTTCTTATCATGAGAGAACAACTCCCCTTTTACCGACGTTGACGAAACTTGGTGATCGACGTCCTTAGTTTTCTAGGATGATTATATTTCATCTCTGATTCTTTCGGGTGTCGAATTTTGGATGCATCAGGTGAAACTATTTGGTGGGTTGATTCTTTAATCAAATGTTAATCCCTTCAGGTTATGATGGGTTTGACATGTTCATGGAAACTTTTAAAGAATCAAGGAGAATTTGCAGAAAACAATGATAAGGGAAAACAACATCATTCCAAATTAGACAATACCAAAAGATTAAGTGGTACCCAAAAAGTAAAATTTGGAAGAGACTTTTTAGGGTGTGTTGAGAGCTCAACAAATGGCAATTTACTGGGTGAAAGAAAAATATTTGTTCTTCTTTCATACTCGGCTCATACGGAAGCTAGTGGGGGACCCAATTGGTTTTAAATCGAAGCTCCTTTTACCTTTGCATTTGAAATCCTCCAATTAATGCTTCTGGGTCTGCCTATGGGGTTTTTAACCTCAATTCCTCCTTCATTTCCAGTAACCCTGACTCTTGTCTTCCCCTTTTTTGTTTATATTTATTTATTTATTATTATTATTATTATTATTTTATTGGAAATATTGTTTTAGGGCCTGACCATTTACTGGGAGAGCATCAGGTTCTCCCCTGAAATTATGCAATCGATAAGTGCTTGCCCCTATCTTTTCAGCGACCTGGAAAGGTCCAAGCCATAGGTTTTGAAACTTAGAATGATTCCCTTTTGGTTCATTCACTTTGTCCCATTTTAGTAGCAAGTCTCCTACCTCAAAACTCTTTTATTTGGCCTTATTCTTGTCGAACCATCTTTTCACTATCTGTTGGTGAGATAGGAATTTTGACTTAGCCTTCTCTCTCTCTTATTCTAGCATTAGTAGAGTATTGATTCTTTTTTTCATGGCCGATGAGGGTTCCTTGTTGGAATATTGGGCCAATTGAAGAGATGGAAGATAGAGCCCATTTGGGAGGATGGATTCTTTTCCGTAGACCAGAAAGTATGGGGAGTTTCCTATGGCTTATTTGGGTGTGACCCTATAGGCCCATAGGGAATTATGAAGTTGATTATGCCAATTTCTTTGGTTATATGTAACTGTCTTCTTTAATATCCTTACAATATTTTTGTTAGTCGACTCCGCCACACTGTTTCCCTGAGGGTAATAATTTGCAGAGTACTTGATTATGAGTCCTTAGTCCAGATCAAACTTTGTCAATAGCGTAGAGGAGAAGTAAGCTACATAATCAAATACCAAAACAAAGGGGAGACCAAACCTTGTGATTAGTTTTTGTTCTATAAATTGGATCACTACCTTCTCATTTACATGAGTTAGAGAGATGGCCTCCACCCATTTTGTGAAATAGTTGGTGGTAGTAAGAATGTACTTGTGTAGTTTATAAGAGCCAGGCATAATTTATCCTATGATATCTAACCCCCACTTCTCAAAGGGCCTCAAAACAGTCATAGTCTGAAGTGGGACTGCTGCCCTTTTCTCCTTTCCAACACTTATTTGACAAGTCTTACAGTTTCTAGTGTAAGTATGCGCATCTTTGAACAAGGTGGGCCAGTAGTAGCCGACTCTCAGAATATTATGAGCAATGGTGTTTCCAACAAAATGTCCTCCGGTGGGGTCATATGAAGTTCCTTTAGCACCTTGTCGGCATCTTCATGTTCGAGGCACCTCAACAATACCCCGTCATAGTTAATATGGAAAAGCACCAAATTTCTAAGACGATATTGTGCATATTTTAATCTAAGGGATCTTCTCTCTCTGGGGTTGAGGTTTTCAGGACAAGTCTCATGATGTAGTAGGTAAGCCGAGTCCTTGTACTAGGAGTCGCATCCTAGGGAGATGTATGCTACTTCTCCACACCATAAAGCTATTTCATTCTCCCACCCAGAGTCTTCATTAACTTGATCCTGGACTTTGGCTGCGAGCTTGCACAAACATTGTCCTTTTACTAGCTTGGAAGTTTTTATTGTCTAGATCAAATTCTTGGACTACTGCCATCTATTTGCCTCTTCTTTCTCCCATTTCTTGTTGGGTTAACAAATATCAAACTGCAGGGTGTGGTACAATCACCTTAGTGTGATTCTTGAGGATGTAAGACCTGAAATGCTTTACTGCCTTATAGACTGTGTAGGCCTACTTGTCTATGGAAGGATAGTTGAGCTCATCTCCTTGAAGATTAGTGCTCATAAATGATACTAGGGCTTCATTTTTGTCATCATCATTCTGAGTTAAAATCGCAGCTAGCGAATGGTCCAAAGCGAAAGTGTAAAGGGAAAAGTCCCTATTGAAATCGGGACTTTGTAGCACCGGATCTTGGGATATGGCGGCTTTGATATTGTTGAAAGAATATTTTCTTTCATCATTCCACTTAAATTCGGCATCCTTGCGGACCATTTTCTGTAAGGGTTTGATGATCTGGAAGAAATCGGGAGAGAATTTATTTACAAAATTGATTTTCCCAAAAAAGGATTGCATAACCTTCTTGTTATGGGGTAGAAGAAATTGACCTGTGGCCTTAATCCTTTCAGGGTCTATGTGAATCTCGACTTGAGAGATGATGTGACCTAACAACTTGCCTTCTTTGGCATCAAAGATATTTTTCTTAGGGTTTAGGGATATACCGTATCTTAGACACCTTTCGAAAATCTGAGTTAAATGTTGGATGTGTTCTTCTGTATTCTTTGAATATATCGTTATGCCATCTAAATATACTACCACAAATTTATTAATAAGTCCACAAAAGGCCATGTCCATGGCCCTTTGGAATGTTTCCCCTGCATTGATTAACCCAAAAGGCATGTGTTTATAAGTGAAGGTTCCCCACTTGGTTCAGAAGTGATTTTCAAATGGTCTTCTCTGAAACCAAAACTTGGTTATAACCTGAGAAACCATCTAGTAAGGAGAAAACCTTTGAGCTTGACACGGTTTGCAAGAGTTGTTCCATCGATGGGACTGGACAATTATTCTTTTTCGAATCTCTGTTGAGGTTCCAAAAATCTACGCATAGTCGGATTTCTCTCGATTTTTTCATTACTGGAACAAGATTTTCCACCCAGGTGGAATGCCTAACCTAAAAAATTATCTTCACATCTAGAATCTTCCTTAATTCCTGATACATGAGAGGTTCTAGGGATGGGTGATACTTTCAGAGCTTTTGCTGAAAAATGTTTTACTTCAGCCTTCAACAGGATGGTGTGTTGAATAATGCGGGTATCATAGGTTTTCAAATCCTTATAGGACCATGCGAAAACATCCTAGTATTTTCTAAACAATCTGAGGTAGGCTTTCCTTTCCTTTTTAGATACATTTTTTCCGAGATTTACAAGCTTTGGGTTTTCTGGGGTTCCAAGATTTACAGTTTCATGGAGGGGACAAGTGCTACTGGTATTTGTGTTCTTAGGTCCTTTGAATCATTCCATTAGATCAAATAGGTTTTCTAAATTATCTACCCCCTTCAGGATCGTGTGAGCCTTTAATCCATCCACATGGTGTTCTGTCCGAGGCTCGTTTTTCATCAATTTCTCTTGGAACTCTTCATCCGCAATAGCGATATATTTGAAATTATCTTGCTTGGTCAAGAAACTTACGATCTGTTCATCTACCTCAAAGACTTTCCAATTAGAAACATTATTAGGTATTGATGATTTGTAGAGAATCTCTACAGTGAATTAGGAGGCTTCATAATATTGTAAAGGTGACAACCTCGAAGCGATTGTGGCTAAGGAGTCAGCAAGAACATTATTTGCCTCGGGGATCGCAGTGATATTCAAATCCTCAAAGCGCTCTATTAGCCTATGCAACTCCTACTGGTAGTTCTTAAGATGTGGTGAATTGCAATGTATAGTATTTCTTACTTGTCTAATAACAATTTCAGAGTCTCCAAAAAATTTCAATTCCTTGACATTCAAATATATGGCTTTCTTTAACCCCTGAACTAGAGATTCATACTCGATAGTGTTATTGGTACATTCAAATTCTAGCCTACAAGAAAAGAAATGATGTTTACCCTTCTGATCGATGAGGATGCACCCTACTCCTAACCCTTCTTGTGATTTAGATCCATCAAAGTAGAGGGTTCAAATTTGCAGACAACAATCACTCCTTTCTTTTCCATCACCAATGTTTTGTTCTCCGATTTCTTTTTCCACAAGTCCTAGCGTGGGGTTGTGACAAAATAAAAAGACTTATGTCGGTATCGACAATTCCTCTTGAAAAACTACTTTGGATTTTTGGGTAAGGGGAACATTGGACAAGAGAGGAGCAAAGTTCCAAAGTGGGAATCACAGGAATAATTACCCAATATGGGGAAATCGGTAGATGTTGGCTCGTTTGGGGTTTCTAGGTTAGTGACTGTGTGCTTCAGATATCTCTCCCTATCAATTCTGATCATGTTATTGTATCCTTTTAGGAGTAGCCAAAGGTGTTCCCAGTCTGTATTGAAATATTTGTTTATATTTTGAGACTAATCTTGACTCAACAATAGCCCATATGCCTCAGGGATATCTACAATAATGATGTCAATCACCTACATGGAATTAGGGTTTGTCTCTATCCTGATCATCACATCTTTGAGTTTTCCCATGACCTTAACCTGGGTTCGGTCTAGCTGTATTACATTCTTATCACTCTTGAGAGGGACAACACCTAATTTATTATAAACAACCGCGGGCATTACATTAGAAGACACCCCGAAATCCACCAAACAGTTATGAAGATTCATGTTGAAGACTTCAAATGTTAAAAGGAAAGGTGGGACAAAAGGTCTTTCCTTCCTATCGTCAGTGTAGGTATTTACAGTTGGCTTGCTGGCCGGATTTGTTTGGGATATGTTCTTCTTATGACCATTGCTAGTCATCGGGTCTACTATCAATATCAAAGCTTGAAACATAAAGTCTTTCTGTTGAGGAATTCTACACATGTCCATAACCGATATATTAGCCTTTAGCTTCTTTAAATCTTCTACTACGTTGTACTCCAGTTTAGGGGATTCCTGGGTATGAATACTTATAGGATTTTAACTGGGGGCGAGAGGTGTTTTTGGGTGATTGGGAGTTAACTTAATTTTCAAGGCCCAGGTGATATCGATATCTCTCGAGTCGGGTTGACCTGTGTTACGTGTCTACATTACTAAAAATTTCAAGGGTTGTTCTTCAGACTTAAACAGATCATCTAAATGCAAGATTAAGTCGGGATCCCATATCAACATGGATGTGTCTCGTCGTGGGTCAACTTCTTCCTAGTCGGCAATATCCATGGTTGAATTTCTCGACTGTTTAGTCAGGGAGACTTCATCCAGAAAGCGATTGGCCATCAAATTCATGGCATGAACCCACTGGGGGCATTCCCTCTTAGAGTGATTTTTTTGGTGATAAGTACAGAAAGAATCAAACACCACATTCCCTAGGTCAATGTTTAAGTTGGCTGGGGGAGTTTCAATTGCTTTGAAAGGTTGGTTTCTCTTAAAGAAAGGTTTATAGGGATTTTAGCCTTGGGTTCCCTCTGTTGCACTTCTTTTCATGTCTATGATCTCATTTGATAACTTTTTAACCATGCATTGTAGATCCTTTATATTTGCATCACCCTTGTCAATAGTTTGTTCTACCGGTTTCCCTGACGGCCTAGTCAGAAGGAATCTTCTCCTGGGTGGGAGCTAAATTTCATTTTTTACTAAAGAGGCCTGGCTTTCCTTACATCCTTTCATCTGGAATTCTATCATCTTGGCCTCCTCAAAATTTTCCTCAAGGGTTCACTTGGCGGCTCTTTTTACGAACATAGAAATAGAAGCCAGAAGCACATTGGCATAAACCTCAATTTGCAACTCATGAGTAGGCTTCACCACGGGATGGAATTTGTTTAAAATGGTCGTGAATATTTAATTGAAATATTTTCCCTCTCTTTTAGGGTCATGGTGGCTACGAACAACTCATCCATCAGGGCTCTCATAGTAGTTTCTTCTGCAAATTTGTCTAGAAAATATTTTTGTAACTTAGTCCAACTGGTTATAGATCCTACCGGAAAATTAAAATACCACATGGAAGCTGAATTTTCAAACGTGTAGGGAAAAATTATACATACTATGTCTTCATGTTGAATGTTCATAATCCTAATCGCAAGTATGAACTTCTTGATATGATCCTCAGGTAAACCTGAGGTTTCGGGATCATACTTCAGGAGCAACTTTTTTGGGTGTCGAGGAAGATTATGTATTCATTCGGGGATGACCATGGAATCTCCAGCCAACCAAGGTTGGTTGTTTTGAGGTGGAACTTCCCTTTCCTCCTCATGATCATTATTAACTTCCATACTTCCAGATTCTGAATTAGACTCCTCTTCTTCTGAGTAATCGCCTTGTTCAGAGACGTTGCCTACTAGGGTTTCAGGTATTAGATCAAGAGGATATTGAATTTTGGTGATTGCGAATTCTATTAAGTCTTCTATCGAGTGAAAAAATATCTCATCAGGAGTGATAACCACTGGTATGCTTTGTTTTTTTCTTTGAGGAAGTATCAAATTTATAGTTAATGCACCGATCTATCGGGCGTACGCTCTAGTGATTCATCTCAACTAGTTTACTTCCATGTGAGGAAGAGCGTAAGGTATTTCAGGATGAAACGGTTCTTCCTTAGGTTGGGGTGAGTTATTCATTTTTGGAGTACTTAGCATGTGTGGGTTGTCTTGGGTTTGAATATCCATGCATGTGGGCTATTATGAATGCATGGGTTGTTTGAAATACTATATAAAATATATATTCAACCATTCATTCTCAGGCCCTCCTTCTAGCACAAATTTTGTTTATGGGTCCTAA
>WSFP011489732.1:0-15003 GCA_009831015.1 Picea engelmannii | reverse complement strand
AACCGCAGGTTCCTCATCGTTTCTTGTGTTTGTGTGTGAGTGACGAGTTAGGAAGAGAGTTCGCTATGATGTATGATTTGAGGCCAACCATTGTCTTGATTCAACACAATATTTCAAAATATTAGAAGCATGATCGCAAAACAAAAAATAAATTTTTTATTAATTTATTAATATTATTTTTATTTATATTTATTTTTAATGAAAGTATTGTTTCAGGGCTTGGTCATTCACTGGAGAGCATTAGGTTCCCCCCTCAGATTTTGTATTTGATATGTGCCCAACCCAATCTTACTGGCCACCTGGAAAGGTTTGAGCCGTAGATTCTGGAACTTCGAATGTCTTCCTTTAGGCTCATTTTTTTGTCCCACTTCAGGACTATGTCTCTTACTTCAAAATTCTTCTCTTTACCCTTATTCCTATCAAACCACCTTTTAACTATCTACTGGTGGGCTATGAACTTTGATTTAGATTTCTCCCTTTCTTCTTCTAGCATGAGCAAGGTGTCAATTCTTTGTTGTAAGGTTGATGAGGGATGCCCCCTGGACTCCTTAGCAAGTTGAAGAGATGGGAGATATAACCTGTTCGAGAGAATGGATTCCTGTCCATATACTAGAAAGTATGGGGAATTCCCTATAGTTTCCTTTGGTGTGACTCTATCTGCCCATAAAGCGTTATGGAGTAGATTATGCTAATTCCTCTGGTTGTCTGCAACCATTTTCTTCAATATCCTCACTAGGTTCTTATTATTTGATTATGCCACTCTGTTTCCCTATGGATAATAATTTGCAGAGTATCTAATTATGATTCATTTGTTTATGGAAAACTCTATTAATAGAGTGGAAGGAAAATAAGATGCATTATAAAAAACAAGGAAAGAACGGACACCGAACGTTGTGATTAGTTATTGTTCTATGAATTGGATTACCACCTTCTCGTTTACATGAGTCAGAGGGATGGACTCTGCCCATTTCGTGAAATAATCGGTGGCAGTAAGTATGTACTTGTGTTGTTTTGAAGAGATTGGTGTAATATCTCCTATGATAGTTAACCATCATTGCTCAAACGACCTAGAAACGATCACCAGTTGGAGTGGGACTATTTCTCTCTTCTCTCTCCCGGTCCTTATTTGACAAGTTTTACAGTTTCTATAGTATGTGTGAGTGTCCTTGAACAAAGTGGGCCAATAATAGCCAACTCTCAGTATCTTATGAGTGGTAGTGTCTCCTACAAAATGTCCACCTGCAGGGCCATCATGGAGCTCCTTTAGAACTTTGTCTGCATATTCACGTTCGAGACATTTTAAGAGTACCCCGACATAATTAACCCAGAAGATTACTGAATTTATGAGGCAATATTGTGCAAACTTTAACCTGAGAGCTCTCCTTTCCCTAGGGTTGAGGTTTTCTGGACAAGTCCCATGATGTAAGAGATAAGTCAATTTCTCATACCAAGACTCTTTCCCTGGGGAAATGTATGAAGCTTCACCACACCATAATTCCATTTCATTCTCCCATCTGGGGTATTCATTTACTTGGTATTGAGCTTCAACTTCCAGTTTGCATAACCTTTGTCCTTTAACTAGCTTAGCAGGTTTTATATCTATATCAAATTCATGAACTACTGCCATCCAATTTTCTCTCCTTTCCCCCATTTCCTGTTGAGTAAATAGCGATCAGACTGTAGGGTGAGGCACGATGACTTTGGTGTGGTTCTTGAGGATGTAATATCTGAAATGTTTTACCACTTTATAAATTGCATAATCTTGTTTATCTATAACAACATAATTCAGTTCAGCACCTTGGAGGTTAGTGCTCATGAACGATATCGGGGCTTCATTTTTGTCATCATCCATCTGAGTTAATACCGCAACTAACGATTGGTCGTAAGCGAAAGTATAGAGGAAGAAATATTTGTTTAAATTGGGACTTCGCAGAACTGGGGCTTGAGATATTGCAGCTTCAATATTGTTGAAAGCCTTCTTTTTTTCATCATCCCACTTAAACTCAACATCCTTACAAATCATTTTTTGTAGGGGTTTGATAGTTTTCGCGAAATGGGGAGTGAACTTCCTCACAAAATTGATTTTCCCGAAGAATGACTGCATAGCCTTCTTGTTGCGAGGTAGTGGAAGTTGAGATATAGACTTGATTATTTATGGGTCTATGTGAATGCCTGATTGAGATATGATGTGGCCTAACAACTTACCTTCCTTGACACTGAAAATAGTTTTCTTAGGGTTTAAGGATATTCTGTATTTTCTACACCTTTCGAAAATATGGGTCAAGTGTTGGATGTGATCTTCTCTATTCTTTGAATAAACAGTCACGATGTCCAAGTAAACCACTACACACTTGTTGATTATCCCCCGAAATTATACATCCATGGCCCTCTCGAAGGTCGCTCCCACATTGATTAACCCCAAAGGCATGTGTTTGTAAGTGAAAGTTCCCCACTTAGTTCGGAAGGTAGTTTTCAGGTGGTATTCTTCTGAAACTAGAACCTGGTTGTACCCTAAGAAACCATCCAGCAAGGTGAAAACTTCACAGCCAGACACATTCTGCAAGAGTTGCTTCATTGGGGGAACTGGGTAGTTGTCCTTTTCTGAAGCCCTGTTGATATTTTTGAAATCTACACATAGGCGAATTTCCCCAGAGTTTATCCTTGCAGGAACTAAATTAGATACCCATGCAGAGTGTCTAACCTGGAAGATAATTTTGGCATCTAACATTTTCTTTAACTCCTAACACATGAGAGGCTCCAGGGATGGGTGGTACTTCCAGAGCTTTTGTTGCAAGGGTTTTACTTCAGGCTTTAAAGGGATAATGTGTTGAATGATACGGGTATCATAAGTTTTCATATCTCGGTAGGACCATGCAAAGACATCTTGGTATTGTCTGAAAAGTTTGAGATAAGACTTCCTTTCCTCTTTAGATATCATCCTACTGAGGTTTACATTTTTTGGGTTGTTCGGTGTTCCGAGATTTATGATTTCATGCGTGGGATAGGAACTACTGTATCGTGTGAGACTTTGATTTGTCGATTGAATGATTTACATGAGGGTTGGTTTCGGTCGATTGATCCTGGAATACTTCATCGTCAATGGCCAAGTCCTTAAAATTGTCCTCATCGGTCAAAAAGTTTATGATCTATTCGTCTCCTTCAAAAACCTTCCAATTAGAAATATTTTTGGGTACTGAGGGTTTGTAGAGCAGATCTACAGTGAATCGAGAGGCTTCATAATCTTCTAGAGGTGATAGTCTTGAAGCATCGATGGTCAAAGAATAAACAAGGGTGTTTTTTGCTTTGGGAATCGCTGTAATGTTGAAAGCTTCAAAATGATCTATTAGCCTGTGCACTTCCTATTGATAATTCTTTAGGTGTGGAGAATTGCAATGTATAGTATTTCTTATCTGTCTGACAATGATTTCAGAATCTCCGAAAAACCTTCAATTCTTTGACTCTTAAGTCTATGGCTTTCTTTAGCCCCTGTACTAGAGCATCATACTCGACGGTGTTATTTGTGCATTCGAATTCTAGTCTACAAGACAAGAAATTTCGTTTTCCTTTCAGATTAATGAGGATACACCCTGCTCCTGACCCTTCTTGCGATTTAGATCCATAAAAATACAGGGTCCAATCTTGTGGGAAACATGTATTAGCTTCTTCTTTCCTATTCCTTTCCTCTTTTCCTCCTGTTAGTTCTGTGATTTCCAACGTAGGTTCTTGGTAGAAGAGGGTTTCCTCGGCCGCTGTCAGCAATTCCTCTCAAAAAATTATTTCAGAGTTTTTAGTAAGAGGGACATCATGTGAGAGAGGGGAGAAGTTCCCGAAGTAGGAATCATAGGAATAATTGCCTAGCACATGGAAATCTGTCGATGAGGGCTCGTTTAGGGTTTCTAGGTCAGTGATAGTATGTTTCAGATATCTTTCCCTATCAATTATGATCATATTTTTGTGTCCCTTTAATGGAAACCAAAGGTGATCCCAGTCTGTACTAAAGTATCTGTTTAACTTTTTAGACCAATCTCAGCGTAATAATAACCCGTAAGCTTATGGGATATCTACTACAATGATGTCAATCACTTGCACAAATTTAGGATGTGTCACTATTATGATCATTACACATTTGAGTTCTCCCATGACCTTCACCTGAGTTTTGTCTAGTTGTATTACATGTTTGTCACTCTTGAGAGGGATTGCGTTTAGTTTTTTACAAATAGAAAGTGGCATAACATTAGAGGATTCTCCTGAATTGACCAAATAGTTATAGAGGTTTATGTTAAAGACTTCAAATGTCAAAAGGAAAGGTGGGACAAAAGGTTTTTCCTTCTTATATTCAAAGAAAGCATTCACAGTTGGTTTATTTCCTAGATATGTGGGAGTTAGATTTCTTCCTGGGTCAATGCTTTCGCATGTTTTTATACTGATTTCAAAGCTTGTAACAAGAAGTCTTTTTGTTGAGGGATTCTACATATGTCCATAACTGATATATTAGCCTTCAAAATTTTTCAAGTCTTCTACTATGTTGTAATCTAGCTTGGGTGATTCGCAGGTATGGATGCTTATAGGGTTCTTACAGGGAGAAAAAGGTGCTTTCGAGTGATCAGGAGTTTATATTCCTCCTGACGTTTGGGTAGTAGTAAGGTCATTTGAGACAGGTTGACCTTTACTTTGTGTTTGCACCATTGAGATCTCTATGGGTGGTTCTTGAACCTCAAATAGGTTTTCGGAAGGCATACTTAGGTCAGGATCCCATATCAGCATGGTTGTATCTTATGGTGGATCAATCTCTTCCTAATCAGTAACATTCATAACTGAACCTATTGAATGTTCAGTTAGGGAAACCTCATCTAGAAACCGGTTGGCCATCAAATTCATGGCATGCACCCATTGAGGACAGTCTCTCTCAGAGTGGTTCTCTTTATGATAAGTGCAGAAAGAGTCAAATGCTACATTTCCCAGATCGACATTTAGGTTGGTTGGGGGAGGTTCAATTGATTTGAATGGTGGGTTTATTTTAAAGAAAGTCTTATAGGGTCTTTGGCCTTGGTTTCCCTCCCCTGCACTTCTCTTTATGTATATGATTTCATTTGATAGCTTTTTGACCATGTGTTATAGGTCCTCTATGTCCCCACTTCCCTTTTTAGGAGCTTGTTCTTCTTGTTTACCTGGGGGTCTAGTGAGAAATATGCCTCTCTGGGGAGCGGGTTGAGATTTTTTATTAACTAAGGAGACCTGAATTTCTTTGCATCTTTTCATTTGGAAATCTATCATTTTGGATTCTTTGAAATTCTCAGCTAGGGTTATTTTGGCATCCCTCTTCACAAACATGGAAATAGAAGCTGGGAGGGCATTAGCGTATACTTTGATTTGCAACTCCTAAGTAGGTTTAGCTTCGAGATGGAATTTGTTTAAGATGGTGGTTAATATTTGATTAAAGTCTTTGACCCTTTCCTTCAAACTCATGGTGGCAGTGAAAAAATCATCCATCAGAGCTTTCGTAGTAGTTTCTTCTGCAAAAATTTATCCAAAAAATCTTTCTGAAACTTTGTCCAACTAGTTATGGATCCTACGGGTAAGTTAAAATGTCATGTGGAAGTTGAATTCTGAAAAGTGTAGGGGAATATACTACATACTACGTCTTCATGTTGGACATTCATAAGTTTGATCACTAGTATGAATTTCTTGATATGATCTTCAGGAATTCCTAAGATTTCTGGATCAAATTTAGGAAGTAACTTCTCTAAATGTCGGGGAAGGTTATGGACTCGCCCTGGGATGGACAAAGAGTCTCTGGCCAACCAAGGTTGATTGTTCTGAGGTGGGTTTCTCCTTTCTTCATCATGTTAATTATGATCTTCCATATCTTCAGATCCTGAAGATGAGCATTATGAGTTAAACCCTTCCTCTTCCGAAAAATTGTCTGGCTCAGAGACATCGCCGACTGGCATTTCAGGAATTAGATTAAGAGGATGTTCGATTTCAGTGATTGAAAAATCTATTAGGTATTATATTGTGTGCAAAAAAAACTGGTCGAGGGTGTCGACCACTGGTCTTCTTATTTTTTGTCTTCGAGGAAGTATCGGAGCTAAGGACAATGCACCGATCTGTCGAGCATATTCTCTTGTGATTCTTCTGAATTGATTTAATTCTTCGTGAGGAAGAGTGTAAGGTATGTTCAAATACATGTGTTATTCCTCAGGTTGTGGTGAGTTACTTGTTTCAGGAGTACTCAATGTGTGTGGACTATCTTGGGAATGACTAGCCATGCATGTGGGTTGTTTTGAATCTACATGTTGTCTGAAATATTATATGAAATATGTATTCAACCATTCATTCTTCAGGCCCTCCTTCTAGCACCAATTTTGTTGATGGGTCCTAAATCCATTTAACTCAACAATAGGAACCAAGCTTGCCACCGGGGCCCAATTAGACTCTACAGCATTTAATGGTGGAATGGTTCTCCATATCTTGTGATCAATCCAGAATAATCGATGGGATTTACATTTTCTTGTGAAGGTTTTGTCCTTCGGTTCAGACGTTCTCTTTTTGTATTTTCTCTTAGGTAAGACTAAGATAAGATAGGGCCGATATAAACCAACTAGGTGACAAAATGGGAACAAACTAAAATACTGGAGAAAAGGCCGATCTTGGGATAACCTATTACTCTAGTGTGCAGGCAATGATCGTCTACCACGAGCCTAGTACTAATACGTTAACCGTGTGAGTAATCCAATTACTGATTGAGATACAAATTATCAAAAGAAAACATGCATGTGATAAATAATGGCAAGCAAAATAATTCACTCAACTCTAATCATCAATCACATAATAACACAATGATTCATTTTCATCATTAAAGAAAGAACTGCAAAAACATTGCATCAGATAACTTATCAATAGATTTAATAGATCTTACTCGTTACAGCATCCATTAATGAGACGAGATAGGAAATAGTTCTTCTCCACATCCAATCATACACGCATTTGATGAAAACATAAACCTGTCTCTGGTCCAGAAGGACTTCTCAATTAAAGGCAGCTCCAAAATAATTCTTAACAAAACCAAAAAATGAGAGTTTCTTGCAACAACCATCGGCCTCTGACTAATCAATCGATGCTCCTATTTATAACATAAAATTAACTAAAAATAATGGTTAAAGTGCAGATAAGTAAAACAAAATTTTCCATGTGGCGTTCTCTCCTATCAGTTTGTCTAAGAGTCATCTCAAGATATAACTTAAAAGGGTGACTCTTCTCATATGCCAACCACTTGATGAACAACTCCTCGCAAGTTTTTGCGTATGGGAATATATGTTGTTCCATCGAGGCCGTGTAAATCTATCTTATCTCTACCGCATGTGCCCGATACTTGACTAGACTGGCACTTAATTGTTGCAGCATAGCCTGAGCTTTGATTGGGTGCTCCATGAACTGTTGCACCTCACCTGGTGCCATGTCTGCCAACTTTGCTATTTCTTCATCCCATGTTGATTCTTGCTCCATGTGCGATTTGACTATGTCATGCAAGTTGAAAAAGTCATTGCGTATGCCAAACTAGGGGAGTCCGATATCCTTCATTGCCTTGTTGATTTTGACCCAACTCTTCTTGCACTTGGCCCATTTTTCTTGAATATACTGATGAGGTTCCCGAGCCATTTTTGCCCAATACTCAGTCGATTTCCTTATGTGATCAAGAATGATTTTGTTCAACACCCGAATGCCGTGTTCTTCTGTATCTTGTCTCTATTGGACTGCACCGATGTAGTCGACTCTCTCCATGGCTTTTTGCGCTTTCTCGTACCACTGCTCCATATCTTTGCACATCGCAAGTTCCATGAGGGTGTCTTCCTGGAGCTCGACTATCCTTGTAGTGAATAGGTGTCGCTCATCTGTGAATTTTTTGTAGGCCTCTTGAAACTTGCTCCTTAGAAACACCGCGACCTATGTGGTGTCTTGATAATATTTCTCCAAGTGGCACAAATTTTCCAATTCCTACAGGGTAGAGGCCAGCTCCTTTTCATCTCTTTTAGCTTTATCCAGGGTGGCATCTAATCTCCATCCTTGCACCGATGAGTTTGGACGTTTTAGCATGCTCTGTGTTGATTAGATGTTCCTCTGTAATGATGAGGATAGAGCGATCTAATGTGATCCTCCTCTTCTTGTTGGTTATCTTGATGATATCCTTCCTTTTCCGATCATAAGATATAGCATGTATGTTGGCTATTTCGTCCACGGGTTTGGGAATCTATTCAGCCCCCATGTGAGTGTATTCCCTAGACTTCCGATGGTGTATACTTGTTCAATATTGGGTTCTTGGACTTCCTAATTGTGCTTTGAAGGCCTGACTTCTATCTTTCTCTCATTGGGGGTCTGAGTAAGGATTGAAATAGAGGTGTTGGTGATAGGATCAGTACTTACTTGTTCATCGGTCATTGAGATGTCGATTTCCTACTGTGGGGATTTTTCCTTTAGTTCGTCTGACACTTTCTCATCCTTCAGACTGTCTGCTTGGGTCTCCAGGGCATCGGGAAAATTAGTGTCTACGACACTCTCGAATTCTTGTTCTTTCTATGGAACCTCCTGAATTTGGATGTCGGGAACATGGGAAGATGTCTTCTCTGGTCCCTTTTCTTCTTCGATATGCACAGGGGTCACAAGAGACACTTTTGGGCTATCATCATCGTCATATATCTTTATCAGCTCAATTAAAGGGTTTGATGTGTTGGTACTCCCCGATTCTTTGACAATACCTAACTGATCTAAAACACCCATCGACGATCTGGTTAGTGGTGTTGTGAATTCAGGGTCGTCTAACCCAGTAATTTCATCAAGGTCTATGAATTCAGGGCTGCTTGGGCCCACTTGGCTTCTACCTGGGTTATTGGTAGGGGATCCTATAATTTTTGAGATGTCTGGATCATCTTGCAATCGATCAATCACTTGTCGCACCTGCTCTAACATGGACAATCCCCTTTCCCGTGCATCTTGTGTCATAGGGAAACCTCTTTCTTTGGTCGGCACTACCAAGGGGGCTTCTGATACTTCGACCACTGCCTGGGGGGCTTCCACTGCTTTGGCCACTATCATTTCTTCCCTGGACCTGAGGGCCCCTTGAGCCGATTATTCTAGAATTTTTTCATGTTCATTTAGGCTCATGGCTTTGAACCTAGTCATCTTTGGGTCGACCATCCTTGCCACTACTTTGTCCCAGTCATGGGCATTCCTGGTGAAGACCTCATCTTCAATTTTTTCATGCGCATATGGCCAGCAGGAAAAAACTTGCGAAGTGTGCTTCAAGACTAGACCCCTTGGGTCATGTTTGTATAAACGACCAATATGGAATCAAAATTCCAATTGGCTCAGTCCTTCTTGCTTGGACTCAGCAGTGTCCTTCACCATGTAGAAGCCTACATGGAATCCATAAGGTATAAATGCTCACTTCTTGTCTTTCACCAGAGTGGTGTTGCAACCTTGCAGGATGGTCTAGTAGAAAATTTCCCCCACAACAAGACGGTCGGGGATGTGCACAGGTAAAATATGGGGTGCTCTGGTGGCCTCAAAAAACTTGATATAGGTATCGTGCTCATCCAAATACCAATGTCCGACCTTATATATTACCTTTTTGGTTGCAACCGATAGTCTCGGACATTCTTTCTTGAAAAAAATAAAATGAATGTGCATGATGAATTCATCGCAGATGAGGGAGTAGGATTTTTTGTACCCGTTTTCCCATAAGATGCTGAAATATGCATGGATCGAGAGTTCTAAGATGTTCCAACTCAAGTTCATTCTGGCAAAGAAATTTCTGGTGCATATGATGTCCAATAAATAAGAAGCCATGTAGAAGGATTGAGTCTCTCCTTCCTTTGGCGTCTGAGCCTATTGAATGCAAATGATTAGTTGCTTTGAAATGATGGCACCCTAGTTAAAACCTCTCCCAAAAATGGCTACAGTGTAAGCTAGAGGCATCCAAGCCTCTGAAAACCTAGAGCAGTCTTTCTCCCCATACAACCGACAGATGAGGGCCATTAGATAGATACACGACTCCCTTAAGTTGGTCGTCTAGTACTAGTCGAAGGTCTGATTGGTGTGATTTTTATCCTCTCTCCACCACAAAGATATCACCCAGCTAGTGTCATCATGCTCATAAAAGTTGACGATGAAATCAGTGTTCAGTCACTCTTCCGGGTCTCTGAGCTTGTAATAATTATGCACCTCTACCGGAAGAAAAAACCCAACACACTCACCATTGTTGTCGCTGATCAGGAAATTTTTTGTGTCCATGTGGTCGATGAGCCATTGTAGTATTTATATACAGGGAGACACCGAGGTTCTTCTCACTACCATGTGTAGGTATGACTGTCGGATATTTGGAAAAACTTCATCGTCAAGATTTCTCATGTTGGGGTCGTTGTGCAGACATATTCTGGGAATTCTTCCCGACTGATTTTCTTGAAGAGTTCTCCCCATTGTGGGAGTACCACCTTGCCCCCTATGTTTTACTCTGTGTCTCCAAAGGCCAAAGGTTGAGTGAAAAACTTCTTGGTAGATGTCCTGATAACTAGTTCCGACCTTGGGGAAAATTCTAATTGTTTTGTGGCTTCTGGGGAAGAGCCTTATCCCACCTCTAGTTCCTTTAACTTCGACGCTCTTAGAGTCGCCTATCGTTTGGTTTTCTTGGAGGAATTATTCCTGCAATCAAAACAATCCCTTAGGGTCGACGTACAAAGTGACATTGGATAAAAAATGTATATATGAAGTGAAAACACAGAAAATCCAGACTAGTACATACCCATAACGCTTGCTAAACTTTGTAGTTTGATACTCATGGGGGTCTCATAGGATTTTGAATTTATCGTCTCGTTCCTATGGATGCTTTGAAACTCCTTTTCACATAGAATGGTCTCGTTTACAATGGCCCAAGAGAATTTAAACGAGGAATAAATTATCGATCGTACCAACCAATTAATTCAAGTGATGAGTGAAATTCAAACAAATCTACTGTCGAATCTCTACAATTTAATTCATCATGGGTTGATGGTGGAGGCATGGAGGGTGGTGTGTCTTATCTATAATTTCAAACGGCCTTTTGATTCACACACAAAACAACAATTAATGCAAGATTTGTAATTAATTAATCCCTTAAATTCTCTGAATCTAAATGTATCTAGTGCTAAAACGTCCCATCGTGTCGCTTTCCTAGTGGGTGGATCAAGGATCGACAATGTGTTATGGGTGTTTTCGTTGATATCCTTCTTCAAAAAACCTCTGACACTAATCGACTTCATCGTATGGTGCTGACGTGGCGAAATTGGCTTGGGACACGTGGCAATGAAGACCGATGACTTAACGCATGAGCATTAGTCGGATTCAGGAATTTCATCTAGTTGTGTGTTCTTAAACTAAGCCTCGGATCGCCAATGCTGAAACGGTATTGGGGATCGGCAATCGGGGATAAACCTATCACGTATTTTCTTTGGATTAGCTTCTTTGAAAAACTCCCGATGCCGAAACGCTTAGGGAATCGGTTATCAACGATATCCTTGTGTGATGCTTGTCGCGAAATAAAACTTCCTTTTTTCGATGCTGGTGAAGATCGACACTCGACAACTGCGGTCTTTTTCGAGTGGTTTTATTTCGTCTTTTAATTCCTTCCGATGTCGAAATTGAGCACATCCGGTGAAATGTTTTGGCTGTTGATTCTTTATTTAAAATTAAGCCTTTTAAGTTATGGGTTTTCATAGATGATAAGCAAAGGAAACATTTTTCACAATGAAGTCGAATTAAACAGTGCAAAAGATCAAGTGGTACCCAAAAAGAAAAATTTGACATAGGCTTTTTAGGGTGTGTTGAGTGCTCAACAGATTGCAACATGTGGACATCCTGTGGTCCTTACAAATCTTTTCTACCTAAATTGCTATGTGTCTTTGGTACAACCTTGCAGAATATTTAAATCCCTAAAGAACTAGCAGTGTGGACATATGGGTCCTTACAAATCCTTCAAACTCCCTAAAATGTTGTCTATACTAAGAAAGCTTTGAAACTATCCTATAATTATAGACATGTGGGCATGTATGGGCCCATTACTTTGATCTTTAAACTTCCCTATATTGTGATCTAAACTAAGAAATCATTTTTACAAACTATCCTAAGATTGCAAACATGTGGGCATGTATGGGCCCTTACAAAGCTTTAATATGATTTCAAAAAACTAAGAGGAACCCTAGGGGGGTTTTGTCCTCTCCTAAAGATTTTTTAAGGGAGATTAAGTGTCCTTTTAACCACCTTTCTGATTCTCGAGATTGCACAAGGGTGCGGGGGAAGAGCATACTTGAGGGTCAAAATTAACTTCTAGTCCCAATTTAGGTGATTGTGTATGAAAGAAACAACTTCAACTTAAAATTTTAAAATCCAAATGAGCCATCCACGTGGAAACAAATAAAAAGAGGAGAATACTAATTATTTTTACCCCCTAAGTGCCTATGTTAGCTAACCTTTCTTATGAGAAATGATTCCAAGTGGAGTGCAGTTGCCTTATAAAGTGCATGAAAATAAAAATCTGAAGGCTAGGGGCCCTCGAACCATTCATTAAAACCCTTACAATTTTGAAAAATTGGACTTATGCGCAGGTTACAGTTGTGACAGGTGCACATAGGGTGCACAATGCGCAGATTAATGAATTTTTTTTTTCACACAGTGCACGTCTGTGGGCAATCCGTGCACTTCCTGTCACGCGTCGGGGGAGAAATTTCCAAGTGAAAATACTCCTTCCTCAGCTTTGAATTTTGACTTTGGCAGGTTGGGCTAGGCCAATTTTGGTACTTGCAAGTCAAAACAATCAAAATGAAGTGCTCTCAAGGCTCAAATAGGGAGGAATTTGATATCGATCCCTAGTATGGTCGCCAATCTGTTGTGTTTGTTTTGTCACTTGGGTGAGAAAAACAACAACACTTGCATGTTTAGATAAGCCTGCTAAACAAGACAAAAGTTTTTGAGTGGGTTAGATAAACCAAACACACATGAAAACAAATAAATACAACTAGAAACAACTAAGAAATAAATGTTAGAAAGATTGAGAAACTTAGAACCATGAAAATCAAACAATGACCGACATATTGCTACCAATGGATCAATAGATTCGTAGGAAAAACACCATAGAGAAAGGTAGGGACTTATGAGTCCCATCTTCCTCCTTGGGAGGGATCTTGAGTTCCCTAATTGAGAGCTCTTCTGTCCTTACAATGGAAGAAATGGAAAATGGTGAAGAAAAACAATGCCTATTCCCTCAAGAGGTGAGTGGAATGGCCTATTGCAATGATGCTTGAAGGCTTCAAAGAGAAAAGAGGATTCTCAAGGAAGAATTATTGTAGCATAAAAATACCTTGAAGATATTGGTTTCTTAGCACACCCATGGCTCTTATTTATATCATCCATTCATGGAAAAATGTAATTGGTTCATAGTGTGAACAAGGGGACTTTTAGGGAACCCTCTAGCCCTTGACCAACGTCCAAGCTAGATTTCACTCAGATATGAGTGTCAAATCATGTTGGGGGTCGGACTAGAAGTGGTTGAGGGGCCGACAATATCCATAAATGTGTCATTCATAGAAGTGAGTGGCTTTTCTCATAGACAATCATGCATTTTGCACATAGTGCACACTAAGGGTTGTGTTGGCCCATGCATACTGCGCACTGTGCGCGCGCTTCCTTTGGTGAATTTGTGCACTTTGATTTTTGACCCAATTATATAGTTTTTTTCCTTTTGATGGAATTTGGTTTTGTAGGTGGACTAATTTATACCGGCATTGATGTGTTTCTTCAACCATTGTGTGCAATGTTGCGGACTATTTTTGAGTGATAACAGTCTGTGATAAACCTAGGTTCAGTGGGAGCTTTGTAGTGGTGATTCGTGTGTTGAAAGAAAATGGTGAGCAATTCTAGAATCAAAATTGAGAATTTAAACGGTCAAAACTTTGAGCTATGGAAGCTCAAGATGGAGGACCTTCTTGTAGATAAAGAACAATGGATTGTTGTGGATCCTGGTACACAATATACTGGTACACAAACTACTATTACTCAATCTAATGGTATGTCAAAAGAAGATTGGGAGAAGATGTATAGAAGAGCAAGGATTATGATTAGACTATTCCTAGAATATTCAATGTTACTAAATGTTTCGGGAGAATATACAACCAAGGAACTATGGGAAAAGTTGGGGAGTTTATATTAGTCAAAGTCCCTAGTAAACAAGTTGTTTCTTCGAAAGAAGTTGTATCATCTTAGGATAGAAGATGGAGATTCTATGATAGAGAATCTAAATTCCTTCTATACTATGGTAGGCCAACTTGTCTCTGTTAATATTACACGTGTAGATGAAGATAAGTGTATTAATTTTTTATGTTCCTTGCCAAACTCTTGGGATAATCTGGTTGTAGGAATCGGTAGTACCACAAAATATGCATTGAAGTATGATGATGCAGTTATATCCTTGTTATCAAAAGGGGCGAGGCAGAAAAGCATGGATAATCATAGCACATATGCTTTATTTGTAAGAGGTCGTCCTCAAGATAGGGATATATATAATTCTTCGGGGGAAATCAAAATATAAAGGTAGATCTAAATCCCTAGGAAAATATTTGAGGAAATGTTGGAAATTTGGTAAAGTTTGGAATTATAAGAAATATTGTAGGTCCAAGAAAGTTGACAAAGAAAAGGGATCTAATGATTCCTCTTCCACAGAGGCTAAAAAATCCACAAACTAAGGAGATGATGTTTACTTGGCATCTACAAGTACAAATTCATATCATCATGTATGGTTTATCAACTCAGGTGAATCATTTCATATTGTAACATCCCACTCTGGCGCACTGAGAATACTTATTCTTTGAGGACACTTGCTCACAAGTGATCTGGATTTTTATGATGATAAAACCTTTATCCTTGATGATGATGCGTTATGATAGATGACATAATGTTTTACTATTGTTGTATACAGGTGCT
>WSFP011489731.1:0-15003 GCA_009831015.1 Picea engelmannii | reverse complement strand
TGTTGATTACATAGTTGCTACAATGAGCGATAGTTTAGATGACCAAACCGCTCATGCCAAAGTTTGCTCAAGTCATCGCTATGAGCAACAAAAACCGATGAAAAGGATGATGACCCAAAGTTGTCAAACTTGTACAACTTGGTAATATCATCAACAATTCCAGTTGCCAAAACATGCTTAGGATCTTTTATATCCTTGATTATAACTTAGTGAGGTCAAAACTATACGGTCTTACCTTCACCTGAAGGAGTGATTTGATATACTAATAGAAGGTTACAAGAAAGACTTGGAAAACATAATAAATCATTGAAATGATCGTTTTGTACTTGAATTGTTCCAGATCCTTCAACACTCAGAGATCTATCATCACCAACAAATATTTTCTCGTTGTTACATTAATTTAGAGAAGAAAATATGTCTCTATCCTTAGCCATATGATAAGATGCTCCAGAATCAATAAGCCACTCATCAGAAGAAGAAGTAGAAGTTGTATTGAAGGAGAAACAAGAAGCAGAAAGTGCATGTCCATGTGAAGAAGAAGAAGAATTAGAATCAATACTAATGTTGTGCTTCTTCATCGTTGCTTCTAAAGTTGCCATCTTCTTGAAACATTTGGACTCATCATGACCACATTTATCACAAAAGTTGCAATGTATGTTAGTCTTCTTATTATTATATTTTGGTCATTTATCACTATTAGGAGCGGACGCTGATTGAGTGGGTTTGGGACCCTTATGTTGCTTGTTGTTGTGGCGAGGATGTTGCTTCTTGGGATTCTTGGGTTTATCTTTCTGATGGATGACTAAGGCTTTGTTGGAGGTACCTGAAATGTTGATCACTCCAAGTTGTACAAGCTTATCTTGTTCTCTAATCAAGGCATCACAAAAGTTCTCAAGAGTGGGTTTTTGATAAGTTGCCCCTAGAGCCTCTTGCATGGCATAAAAGGTAGATACAAATACAGAATATGCACTACCTAGCTTAGAAAGAATAAGATGCAACGATCTTCTTCTATCTTTATCTTACATTCTTCACATAAAGTTTTGAGTGTTTTAAACTTAGATAGATAGTCTTCAATGCAAGAAAAACCACTTGGACTTAAAGTCAGTACTTGATTTTCTAACTGTTGTGCTCGAATAATATTGTGTTTACCAAACACAGATTCAATATTTTCCCAAGCTTCTTTGGGTTTATCAATTAATTGAAGGTGGAACCTTAAATCAGGAGAGATGGACATTCTGATTAATCCACATGCTTTGGAATTCCTATTATCCCATTTGACTTTCTTATCAGCATCAATGGGTGATGTTTCGTTTCCCAAGGTAATCTGATACAAGCCTTTACTTCTTAATAAATCTTCCATATGGGATTTCCATTGGAAGTAGTTGGTGCTGGTAAGCAAAATATTACTTGAAGAATCCATATTAAATAATAATGTAGATAATATGGATTTATAAACTGAAACTAATGATCTGGATGGAAATATTTCGAAAAATTAGTCGATTTTAAAAAAAAAACAACACTGAAAACGGACTTTGGATGTGAAAATTATGTCCTTTTTAAAAAAAAGCATAAACGGTAACCAAAGGACCACGTGATGGTGTAAGTTGTTTTATGAAGTGACCCACTTTTATAAAAAGAAGGGGGGATCACTTTTACAATGAAGTTACTTTATAAAAGAAAAGTTGCATTCACAGTAAGGAAACTTTTAACCAAATGGTCAAGTAAAACATATTGTATTGTTTAGCAAGAGGATTGGGGGTGTTCTTGTTGTTGTTGTTGAAGACGGCGTTGGAGAGCGTGCTAAAAAAGATTGTTTTCACACAAGAAAAAAAATTCGCTTATAGATGACAACAAGGGTTAGATCTCAGTTAGCTTACTCGGAAAATGCACATTTTCCTATCTATTTATGATTTGTTGAGATCGCACAGGGTGCGGGGAAAAGAGAATAAGAAGATCTAAAAGAGTAGCAACCCAGAAATAAATAATATAAAACCAAAATAATACTCTGCAAAAATTTTAAAATGGCGTATTCAGGCTTTATACCTCCGGATCTGACTGAAATGGTCGTATCTTGGGCAAACGAAAACCTTTTCAAGTGAAACGAAAAATGTTCATGACTGAAAAGAGCGCTCCGAACGCAATGGAACAGTCCTCTTAGCCCAAAAATGTATGGAAATGGCAAAAAATGGAGATGAGGCAACTCAGCTTCACGATCTCGATCTACAACAGGAGCAAGTCTTCAAACAAGTTCTGATACCATGTTCGACAACACAAGTATTCCAACATAGGACGAACACCTTTAGTAACCACTCACACAATCATAGCAAAGATCAACACACCGATGTTTTGACATGGTAAAACCCCTGCGGGGAAACATCCACGGCCCCAGCCAACGTGGCCACTTGGAGCAATTTATTAATGCAAAAGAAAAAGATTACAAAGATATTTTACAATAGAGTTTCTCACAATCGATCATCGGCAAATGACCCTCAATTCTCTTTAAATAGAGATCATGGACCAATTGGGTGTTAATCCACGAATCAATGGCCGTTAAGATCGAGGAGAATATGAACCATCGGATCACTCTATGTCGAGAACATATCGTGACTGTCGGATTTCCTAACTACAAATGAATACTAAAGAAACACATTGTTACCTAACGACACATTAGATCAAGTAGATCTTAACTAACTCCTAAGTGTCTAAATATCCTAACAAGCATTAGTTAGAGGAGCTATCTTATGCATGATGTTAGTACTTTTTCTAATCTTACTAATGATTGTGGCATATTTTGCTAGCATATGAGTTAGTTTGCAAAAAAAGCATTCTAAGTGGCATCCTCCAGAAAATCAGTTTTTTATAATAATAAAATGGAGTTAGGAAGCACATAGGGAGGAACGCCTTTAACGAATAATGAAAATGATGAATCATATTGTTTTGCGACAAAGACCCTTTAAATACTTAGGATTGGTGTCTTGTTTTTCAATTTTATATTACAACATAATAAGCTATACTAGACATTCATGTTAGGAATATAAAAAGACAATAGCAAAAATTTAATTCCCATTGATATAAAATAGATGCATTGATTACTTGATTTCATAACTTTGTCCAAACAAATAGTTCCTTTAAAACAAGCTTTGAGTTGAGTGCTACTAAGTTGTCAACTAGGATTTTTTATAATGAGATTGTATCCCTCCTTTCTCTTGTGCTTTCAATAAGATTCAACGTACATTGGTGTTCTTTATAATAGAATTGATCCTTGATATGATGAATAATCCTAACATATTTAATCAGTTTTATCTTAAAAATCTTGTTTATCATGTAAATGATACTGGCCAACCTTCTTGTTTTAGCACTGAGTCAAATCTCAGAAACATGGTTCATGATATTCTTCATGAATAGTCCCAACTAAAAGAGGAATTTGTTAATATAAAGATGTTTATGGTATATTTAAATATCAACGAGAAGAACTTCCATTTTAAATTAATACTAGACAAAGTTTAGGAGGTTTTTGTTAGCTTTTGGGTTTCTCCAAAAGTGTTTTCACCAAGTTAGAAGAGTGCTTGGTCTCCTAGACCCTTCTTTTTGTTTGATGAACATTTGGAGAGATTACTTAGGTGGATGCTTGACCTTGGACTTGGTGTTATATGTGGCATACTTCTAGAAGAGGTGGTTATCTTATGTGTCACTGATACTTTTTATGTGGTGTGCATGTTGAGGACAATGATTGCTTGACATGAGGTGTGGACCTACCTTGATGAGGAGTGTTAGGCACTAGGAGGAAGGGTTCTTGGTTGTAGGAGCATTGAAATTGTGCAACACACTCTAGGAGGATGAGTGTTTGGATTAAAGACACTTGGGTTGAGGGCACACTACTTAGAGTTGGTTGTGGACCCAGGACACATATGTTGAGAAAGAGCGTTGGAGTATTGGATGTGTGTCTTAAAGAGTGAGGTGCCTTGTGATGAGGAGCACTTTACATGTGGAGCCCATGCTTTGAGAGCACACCACTTTAGGGATGACCTCATGACGTGTACACCTTGGATATGGAGTGCTTCAGTTGGAGACATTATCTTGTGGATTAGATTAGGTTGCTTGTCAACTTAGTGCACTTTACTATCGGTGGCATCCCCTCCTTATTATATATAAAAAGAGGAGAGTGTCTTTATATGTTATGTCCATATTATATTATCTTTGTGATTGTCTTCGAGAGGTCTTGGTGCTTGTATGATGCAAGAGAGGAAGACCTGAGGGTTTTTATGTAAACCCTAAAGAAGATATGAAGATGGATGTACTGCTAGGGATGATCTTGTGTCTTAGCACTTGTATGATGTAAGAGAATAAGACCTAGGTTTTGTGTAATGTAAACCCTAGAGAAAGAACATGGAGCCCTAGAGGAGTAGAAGAGTCTTGGATCTTGTTGTGATTCTTGGCTTGAAGAAGACTTGAAGCATATGTTGACATACTCTTGATATTCCATTGTAAAATTGTCTAGAGATCTTAGTGCTTGTGTGATGAAAGAGAATAAGACCTATGGTTTGTGGGATACAAATTCTAGGATGGATAAGAAGATTGGAACATTGGTGCTATGGTTTGTCTTAGAACATTTTTACTTATGTGATGTAAGAAGGCCTAGGGTTTATGTGATGTAAACCTTAGAGCAAGCCAGAGCTCTAAAGGAGTGAAGAAGACCTAGAGCTTTATTGTGATGCTTTTCTTGGAGGATTTAGATCTTCGTGAGAGTCCATGCTTGAATTAGTTAGTTGGTCATATTGATGTGATGATGTACCAAGTGAGACACATATTGATGGGTGTCGTTGTGCTTGTCTTGGAGTTTATGTACTTGTGTTGATGCAACGAAGAAAGGTGCTAGATGAGAAAAAAACAATAGAGGAGACTTGGAGCGCTAGGATTGGAGTCCTTGTGTGAGGAGGAATCAGGGTTAATGGGAAAATAAACCCTAGAGAAGACTTGGATAACTTGGATTGGAGAGCTTGTGTGATGTAATCTTGGAGAATATCCTGTAAAAAAATTGTGATGCAAGTGGGAGATCAAGAGTGGACTTGTTGGTGTTGATGTTAGCTTGGTGTTGAGACTTGGGAGTGGATATGAGTAGCTTGGTGTAATGCCTTGCTAGGTTATGTTTGTTGCTAGGGTTTATTGTTTATGGTGGATGTTCTAGCTAGGGTTTGGATGGCGTTGGAGTGTCCTAGTTTGTGATACATGGATAGAACATGTTGTACCAACTTTTGTTGAGCTAATGGTATGTACTTGCATCTTCATTATGGTATAATGTGGAGTGTATCTTTTTTGTCCGAATATTGTGCATTGCAACTCTAAAAATCATACTTTTGTCTCTCATGTTAATGAGTAGTTTCTATCGATGTTTTGTATGTTGATTTGTCATGAAAAATTAATGAGTAGTTTCTATGGATGTTTGGTATGTCAATTTATCAAGAAAATTTAGTAGATTTGTTAAGTGATTTAACAAGTTAAGAAGAACTAAAGGGGAAAATTTAGGGTTGTAATAAGTGCATTGTTTTAAATCAATTTCTAGATCTACTTTATGAAGGGGATTGTGTCTTTGGGGCTATGGAGTTTCTCTCGTTCATGTGCATTGTTTCAGTGTTTTTTTCTTTGCATGAATAGTGAATTTGGTTGGACATAAGTCAAATATAAAATGTTGTGACTTATATTTTAGATTTGTCAATAAGGTTGAAAGTTCATACGAAATGGATATGGCGAAACTCAAGGTGCAATTCCATGAGTGTTTTAAAGTGCAATTTTTAAAAATTTTACATGGTATTAGAGCTTATTTGATTGAGATTACTCTCTTGATGAAGAGGGAGTTGGATATTTTAGTTCTTTTATCCCTGGGAGAGGTGCTTGACCAATTATAGGTTGTTAGGTGTGGAACCCTAATGTGCTTTTCAAAATCACTTGAACTCTTTAAGAGTTTGTTGGGTTGTTACAATCCTAGTTACTCTGAGGATTGGAGTGGTGTTTTCACATGGGATTGTTGATTAATCTAATTTTGTTTGTTGGTTGGTTTGTTGATTTATTTTTCAATGAGCATGATGCCCGAGAGGACCTGTGATAAGTGGTTGATTTCTTTCTCTATATGCTAGTGATTAGAGTAGATTTGATGCATCTAATAGGCTAGCCAAATGTTTGATATATTGTTGACTTTTGGTGCCCATGAGGGGTTGTTTTATACCTGTGATGGTTTTCATTTATTGGTTGATATATTTTGGTTAAGTTGTGATCCAAGAGATTATAAGAATGGAAAAAATGTTGGGTCTTAGTGATTGTGATAGATTGAAGAGAGATTCCAAATTCATCCCTTTGGAGAGAGGATAAAAACTTATTATTGAATCGATGATTGATTCCAAGCTTGTAGCAGTTGAGAGTATCAAAGAGTACTATGATAGAGTTGTTGGATCCTGTTGAGAAGAGGGAGTTGAAATTGATGGGAATCTTGCCCCAGTTGCCAAAGGATTCTCCCAAAAAGAATGAATTGACCTTGTTGAGGCCTTTGCTTCAATTTCCAGAGGTTTTGAGGTTCATGGGTGAGATACAATGTTCACAATTTGATGATAAAATTGTGTGAGTTGTTACATTTACCAAAAGCTTGCTATTTTAGGATTGATGAGATTTGTACAGATTTTTATCTTTATTATTTTGATGGATATGATCCACTTGTCTTGATCTTGTATGAAGATATGATTACCTTTGTAGGAAATAATAAACAACTCATGATGTAGTGTTTGAAAATTTGGGCCCTTGAAGTTCACTTCAAGGATGTTGGAGTTTGGCAGACTGTTGTTAATGTCTTCCTTTTACCAAATAAATGTTAGAGTTCAAAAGGAACAATGGTTTGGGGTAATGTTCTTATAGTTTCATATGAGTTCAATGTTATTTTGGTGCCCCTGGAAAAGGGGAAGTTCAAGTTGAAGAGGGAGTAGTTTGGTTTGATGGTGTATACATTCCTCGAAAAGAGGGATCGCTAGTTTTCTAGGTTATTCAACCCTTGTTATACTTGCATGTTCACCATCAAGAGGTTGAGTTGCATATTGTTAGGAGTTTAGACATGCCTTTTTTAGCAGTGATTGATTGGATGATGAAGTTGTGTGCACTTATACTTGTGGGAGAGATTCTCATGGATGTGAGTTGCTACATGAAGAGAAAGTATTGAGATATTTCATGATGGATTACTCTTCTAGATTTGTGGAGGCATAAGGTTTATAGGCTATTGGGACACTAGAGATTCAAAGAGAGATGATTTGTGTTACAAAAAACATATTTCTCACAAAGAGGGAGTGGTAACTTTTAGGTTGCTCCAAAAGTGTTTTCATCAAGCTAGGAGAGTGATTCATCTCTTAGTGTTGAGCCCCCAACCATAACCATCATTCATTATATTTACATTAATTATAGTTGTGTCATCTTGCCATTATTGCATTATGGCCCAATGTGTCTCATATATATACTTAAGGAGACTCATGTGAATAATCATCTTACCTTGTGCATTTGATATTTTGTAAAAGGAGGTTTGCCCCTCAAATAGGCTTATTGTTCTTCACTCTTTCACTTGATTTAGGCATGGCATTGCTGAATTGGGTCTTTTTTGTGTTTATTTTTCTATTTTCTCACAACATTTAGTATCAAAGTGAAGGATCCTTGGTTTGGCTCCTTCAAACAAGCCATATTTCCATTTTAGCTCTAATTTTTTTTGGATCATTTGAATCTAGTGAAATTTCTAGGGTTGATAGAGGACATAATGAAGTACATTGAGTAAAAAAATTAGAATCTGGTTCACTATATTTTAGGAGTTTTTTTATCCAAGTAACAACTCCTGGGGAAAAACCTCGGGTACTTCCCTTCATTTCAAAGATGGTACCTAGGGTAAACCCTAGATTCTTCATTGGATAATGCCATATAAACAACAAGGCTTGAAGTCATTCCAACAATTTACTCATAATGAGCTCAACATGTCATTAACGGGAATAGAAATTGGGTGGGGAGGATAACACTCCATCCCACAACCACACAATCTAGACCCAATTGACTATATTTTAGAGTTATAAGCTATGCAAGTTAGGCTTTTTTTGTTTAGTCCTCAAACTAGGATTAAATAGGTAGTTTGGTAAGACAATCATATCTAAAGACTGTGGTCTCCAAATTGATTTATACTAATGGAATTTCATACAAGGCAGACCAAGGTTTTTCATGTCCAAATTTCATATATCTTGAGGGAATATTGATGAAGTTACAGTCTGTACAAGCTCTTTATCCTAAAATAAGGAAAAAATAACATGTTTTGGTAATATCACCATAAGTTTCCCTTGAAATATCCAAATTGCATGGGATTAGTGGGAGCGTGGTGAATAATTTCATAGTACAACCTATAAAAAAATTATTCACTGAGGACTAGATTGGTGAAGTTGTAACAAGCTCAAAGTTGACTAGCAAGACAAACCTTGCAAAACCTTAAGCACATCATGTCTAAACATAATAAGCAAATTGTGAATCCTATAAAGAGTTATGAAGTCTCATCCATGACGCAATAAGAGAATGGATAGGTGGAATTTAAGGCGTCCAAGTTGGAAGAGAGAATGAAGAGTATGGAAACTACAATGGTAAGAAAGGTGGACATCCCAAATATGGTAACTAAAATAAAATTTTAAAGTTTCAAAGATGATATCATGTCAGACATGGCAAGAAAATATGATCTTGAAGAGATGGAAGACAAATATGATGTCAATGATGTGAAGGGGGGTCTCATGAAGGAGCTAAGAAGTATCATTTTCCTAAATTCTCCTACTCGAGAAGAGGATAAGGAGAACAAGAGGATCGAGTCCCAATCACATGTGGAGAAGATTTTAACACATTTGGAGAGTAAGAGGATTGAGTCCCATACATTGGATCATTCATCACTCCAAGATCCACATATTCATGGTTTCAACTTTGGAATGAGGAACTACTCCATTCCCAAGATTGATATGAGGAAGTTTGATGGTAATGATCCCACGACTTGTATATTCTATATGGATCAATTATTTGATCTACATAGGTGTCAACTACGAAATGGTAATTATTGCATCCTCATATTTATATCATGATCAATTTGTGTTGTATTGTACACTTTATGAATGTAAAAATCACTCTAATGTCTCTTGATTGGTTTTTATGGATTAATTGATATAGTATTATGGAGATAGTATAAGCAATACCTTCTTTAGCCAATTAACAAATCTCTAGTAGAGATGTCTAACCATAAAGCACATTCAATAGTTTCATTTAAGTTGAGTCTTAGAGTAAAGGACCTTTTCGAGGATAAATTATTAGGTCTCTTTGTGGGTAGTTTAAAGGAGAGCATTCATACAGAATTCAACATAAAGCATGTCCCTTGGATCCTGATTCCTTGGATAAGGCTTTTAGTGTGGAAAATAGAGTTGAAAATAAAAATATGGCCACCAGAAGGATTTCCACCTGTTGGGGACCTATAATTACATGTAACTCGATTCTTCGACTGTTGATTTGGCGTTTCTTTCGTGATGACGAAGTCTGGCTCGGTTGATCCCGTTTCTCCCCTCCATTCATTTCGCTTGCTCCCCCATCACCCTCTTGCATCCTTCATCCACGTTGCGCCCTCACTCCCTTGTCCTTTTACCCCATTGACTACCTCTGGCCAATCTTACCCATTCACAAATAAATAAACTTAGGGTAAACAAAAAGAGCAATCAATAGGTTAATAATGTTAATAATTAAATTTAGTATAGGTAAACTTATGTTAGACTTGTTAATAATAACTTAATCATTAATTAATTAATTAATGATTAATAATTAAGTTAGTTGTTAATAACTAGATTAGTTTGTTAGAATAAACATTAATAAAAAGTAAAAACAATATAATAATATTAACAATAAAATATAATAAAATAAAACTAATAAACAAACATTAAATAACACAAAACAAATTAAATATAATAACAAAATAAAACTTAAAACAAATATATTAAAACAAAAACATAAAACAAATAAAATATATTAAAAAAAAAACATATAAAACAACGAAACTAAAATAATAAAACAAAATAAAAAAATATAACAATTAAAATAAAGCAACTTAATAAAACATTTAATAAAAAACAAAAAAAACAAAATTAAAAACCAAACGCACTACCCTAAGTCTACCCCCGTATGCTCTCATTCCCAAATCACATTAATCAACGGTTACAAAATTTTCTGGACCCCCCCTCACCATCCGGAGTTTAACGAGAGGGGGGGTCCGGAATGATGGTTTTCCATTACCACCCCCCCGGACAAGTGTCGCCCCCACATGCCAGCGGACCCCCCCTCCTCCAAAAACCTCTTATCACCTCAAGGGGGGGTCTGAAATACCACCCATCCCGAAAAAAAACCACTTTCCTCATTTTTCGCCATTTTTTCCTATTTCGGTATGTCTTCTTTCAAAACGGATTCTGGGCAAATGAAGACGTATTTTCAAAATCCGAGAGAGGTTTTTTCTCAACATGGGCTGAAGAACAAAAAACTCTCTCATTTTTTGCACTGGTGCCACGAGCAGGGAGAATCGAAGCCATCTTCGAGGCCATTTTTTCCAGATTTTCACTTTTCCGTTACAGTCCTGATTTTGCAAGAGTTGTTACGGCCAACTAGAGGTGAGTTTGGCGAAACCAAAGGAGGTTTTTGTCCAAAACATACCCATATACAATAACCTCCTTCAGTTTTTTCCCAGGTGTCATAATTGAAGAGAAAACGATGTCTGTTCGGACCCCCTTTTCGCAGAAATTAGGCTCGTCTTTCATGGCGGACAGTTCCAGATTTTGGGGGATTTGTGGCTATTTTTTGCCGAGGCGGTTAAAACCGACTCACACAACTTGATGGGGAGACCTCTCCTATTTATAGAGATGATTTTTAATGTAAAAGGGTTGATCAGTCAAGGACCATGATTTAAAAAAAATTGTAAAACATCTCGCTGAGCTTTTTGTGTTTTTTCATCAATTCAATGAGACAGTGTTATGATGCAGGATTCTTGTGACTATTTCGACTGGTGATGTGTATCCCTTTGTGTTAATTTGTTTCTCTGGTATCATAATTAATGCCTTCCTCTGAATTATTCCAAGAATATTAAGAACAGTGTTGGTTTAGTTGCACCCTCTGTCTCTGGCTTGGTATAGTTTTTATGTTTTCCACTGAAGATTAAACTCGGAATTCTTAGTTGCTCGATGTTTAATTGGATTTCTTGACTTGTTTCGTCTCACCCATTTCATTTAAATTAAAGGATCTAGTGAGTTGTATACCTTGCCCTGCAAATATTAGCCTGTTGACATGGATTTTTGATCATTCGTTGTAGTGATTCCATAGCCCATGGCCCTTTTCTCCTGCTCCAACCAAACCAATTAAAAAATCCAAACTCTAAACCCATTAACTAGCCTAGTATCTCTTCAAACAAAGTTATATAAGACAGAGAGATCCCTCTCTGAGTCTCGGAGGGCTAGATCCCTTACTCAAAGCGGTTTTGATGTTACCTCTGTGACTGCCTCCACAGCCTTGGGCAAATTACAGAGTGCTAACACCACCAACACCTAGAGGGAGGGAAATGTTACCACTCCTAATCTAGCTCAACCTATGTGATTAACAACTCAACAATTGGATAAAACAAGAGCAAAGGGACTATGTTTCCATTGTGATGGAAAGTATAGTAAAGGGAAAAGTGTGGTCAAAATAAATTACTCTACATAGATTGTGAAGAGGAAGAAGAACAAGAGTTGGAACCATCTCAATATCCAAAGCCATACAAGACTACTCCAACCATATATTGTCATGTTTTGGTTTATATTAGCACTCCTCAAGTTCTCAAGATAAAAGGGTAACAATGTTGGTTGATTATGGTAGTACCTATGACTTCATTAGCCACAAATTAAGCAAACTTCTTAATTACTTTATATATCCAGCACTAGATTTCCAAGTAATGTTTGCAAACGGAGGTACCATAAATTGTTAAGGGAAGTGCCATAGTATTATGCTCACTGTGAGATATTATTTATTGGATAGCTTAATGATTGCAGTCCAAATGGGTGATTATTATGTTGTCTTAGGGGTCCAATGGTTGCAACCACTATGAACAGTGATTTTCAAAAAAAATCATAAGATTTTGTCAGAAGGCAAGGGAATTAAATTTAAGAGGTATGCAAGGGAAACGATCTAAAGTGATAATCTCTAACAACGTGACAAAAGTCTTTAAAAAGTGACACCATGGTGTAATTACACAATTGTGCTCACTATATGTTCAAATATCTAATCCCTTTATGCCCAGTGATCTTGAAAGAGTTATCAATAATCATTCCAAGGTATTTTGTTGACATGCCCAAAGTCTTCCTCTTACTCGAGATCATGATCATCGTATTAAACTCATCACATGGAGCCTTCCTCCTAACATCCAACCTTACATATACCACTATGCTTAGAAAAGTGAGACTGAGCATATTGTTCAAGAAACACTAGATGTTGGCATCATTCAACCTAGATAAAGTACTTTCTCTTCACTGGTGACGATGGCTTACAAAAATGATTATGCATGGCCTATGTGTTCATATTATAAAGAACTCAACTAGATAATTATTAAATATAAATTTCTTATTCCTGATGTTGTTGAATTACTATATGAATTATAGGGATTGGTTTACAAAGGTGGATCTTCATTCAAGATATCTTCGTATTAGTATGTGGGGATAATACATCCCCAAAACAACCTTTAGAACACATGAATGTCATTTGAGTTTTTGGTGATGCCCTTCGGGCTTACTAATGCACCTTCCACATTTCCAAGCTTGATGAATTCTGTTTTCAAGGCCTTCCTCAAAAAAATTATGTGGGTTATTTTTAATGATATACTAATCTACTATAAATCTTGGGAAGAGCATGTACAACACTTTGATATGGTCTTACAAATATCGAAGGAGCAACAATTATATGGAATTCCTTCTAAGTGTGCATTCGGGTTCAAGAAGTGGAATATTTAGGCCATATTGTATCTCATAAGGTTGTCAAGATAGATACTAACAAAATTAAATCTATGATGGAATGGCCAATTCCAAAACATTGAAAAACCTTAGGGGATTCTTAGGATTGATGGGATATTCTTGTAAGTTTGTCAATAACTATGGTAAAATAACATCACCTCTAACATCATTATTGAAAAAAGGATATTGTTTCTTGGACTCAAGAGGCAACCTAATCTTTTGATAAACTTAAGGAGGTCATGTGTAAAACTCTTGTCTAGGCCATGCCTAACTTCACGAAAACCGTTATTGTGGAGTATGATACTTCGGGGCATGGCATTGGAGCAATTATAATGGAATAAGGAAGGCCTCTTTCCTATGAAAGCCACCAACTTAAAGGAAAGAACTTACTCATACTCATTTATGAGAAGGAAATGTTGGCCATGTTGCATGCACTTGATTAATGGCACCCTTACCAATAGAAAAACACTTCAAGGTAAAAACAAATCACGGTATTCTCAACTACTTATTAGAACAATATTATCTCCATAAGAGCAACAAAAATGGGTCACGAAGATGTTAGGTTATGAGTATGCAATTATCTATAAAAAGGGAAATAGAATGCAATTACATATCCACATTCAAGGAAAGAAGAGGACATTAATGCCTTAATTTTTGTTATTTCCATTCTACAAGTTGATTGAGTGGAAAAGCAAGGATATAATGGTTGCGGGACTAGAATACATGGAAGCTCATTCAACATTAACAACATGACCCTAGTGCATCAAATAATTTGTTATTTAGGAACAATTCACTCTAGTATAAGGATCACCTATATTTATGTAAAAATTTCCAACTCGAATAGAAGGTCCTTTCAGAACTGCACACTTCTCCTACAAGGGGGGTGAAGCAACCCTAGTGGTTACTTCACATTAGCTTCCATATAATATGAATGAATCTATATATTCACTAGGAATCAATAATATTGATTTATTATCCATTTTCATGATATGATATGCAATGAAGTGCATATATATACACATAGGGGTGATAAGTTATGTCCTTGGAAAAGGTCATGATTTATCATAATTACATAGACTTATTAATGTCATGACTTATCATTTATTACATAGACTTATCATTGTCGTGACTTATCATTATTACATTGATTCCATAAAACTTTTACTTCCTCCCATTTTCGAAGAACTCTAGGAATTGTTTATGTAAATTTAACCCTACTGTATCAATCGTGGACAACCATTGGGCTCCTAATACTACATCCACTCAATCAATTTCCATGGCATACATGGTGCGTTGTAATTGGTAATCCTTAATCAACAATTTAACCTTATGACATTTCCATGTGCATAAGGTGTCAGACAGTTGGCTTAGGTTGATGGATTGTTGGTTGTCATTGATGTCAACCATTGGAGAGTGATATTGTATATTGATGTCAACCCTTGGAGAAAGTCTAGTAGCGAATTCTGGTAGCACAAAGGTTTGGGTAATGGACCCAAGGTTGTTTCATGTATAATGGTATGAGTTTTAATTAATTTGAAGGTAAGACTATTATATATGGATAGTACATGTCATTCCATTTACGATGGTATTCTATATGGATAGTACATGTCATTCCATTTCCAGTGGTATGTGGAACGTCACATAACTCCTCACGATTAGATAGTTATGGCCATGTGAAGTTGGAGAACCCTCATGAGTCATCTAGAAGCCCCAAAAGGTCGAAGTAGTCAAAGTGGTTTAAGAGATTGTTAGAAGGTAAATAATAAAGTGAAGTGATGAGTGTACTATAATTCAAAGTGAATACAAAAGAAATCATTTAAATAATAAAGTTAATGGAGAAATTACTAAGTTGACAAGTGGTTAGAAGTGGGTTAGCCCTAAAATAAGGAAAGTGGTTTAAGATGGTTAGAAGGTAACCCCTTGAGGTAAAGTGAAGTGATGAATGTACTATAAGTCA
>WSFP011489728.1:0-15003 GCA_009831015.1 Picea engelmannii | reverse complement strand
GGGCATGTAATTTACAATATTAACAATATAGATTAGTTGTTGTTCAATAAACCACCACTACGGTCTAAATAATGCATGGAATGCTATCCATTAAAAGTAATACAGTCCATTAATATTAACGATCTCTGTCTAAATATAGACATCACATCAATATGGTCTGAAGATACCTTGTCTAACATAAACATACATATATCCAGCAATGAAAATTAAATAATGAAAATTGCGGTCAATAAACATACATATATGGTGAAGCTCCTCGGGTCAGGATCCCTCACGGTCCAACCCGCTCTCACCAGGACCTTCTTCCCTTCTGGCCCGAAGAGCTAAGATTTCTCTTCAACTCCCTTGTCGGAAGTTCTCGCACCCACAGACTAACCTTTGGTAATCCCCCTTTTCCTTTCTCAGGAAATTGGATTTCGCGATATCGTGAGATCTGAGTGTGTGGTTCTCGCGCTTGTTCAAAACCCCGACCCCGATGGTTCAAAGGTCAACCTTCTCACGCTAGTCAGGGATTTTCCCTTCGGGATATTGCTACTCACGATATCAACGCTTTGGATTTCCAAACCCCGAGTACCGAGATACCGAGTCCCCGATACAACGCCACCTGTATTCCAATGGCTCTCGGGGTCCCACGTTGCCCCGTTCCCGTCGGGATTTCGCGGATTGCGAATCCACGATACAAGTTTCCCTGCTGTCGAAACTTCGATCGCCAAACCCCGACCTCTCGAGATCGCGTGCCACCTGTCCTGTGGAGATCAACGCTTCGAATAACTCAGGAAATCGCCAATCGTGATTTCGACGGGTATGAAATTCTCAACTCGTCAAACGCCGAATGTCAAACCCCGATGGGCTTCGATCCTTCCTGCGCCCACAGGTTAACCTCCCCGCAACTTCCCCACGATCCAACGATCAGCGGAATTTTGTGAGCCTCGCCTACGAAACCTGGCCGTCAATTCTCCGCCTCAAAGATTCCTCCTGCCCCAAAGCGCCGTTACTGGTTGAACCTCTCTGGGTCTGCTCCTACAGTGACCACAACAGAACTATCTCTCCTGAGATTAATTTCTTCACTCCTTCAACTGAAGTTTGGCGCACTCCTTGCGCTCGGCGTCCAAATCACTCCCTAAGTGTTGGATATTTTGGACTCTGTACGCTTCTAGCAACAATAGTCCCTGTCAACCTATGTTTAGACTCACTGTTGAGACTCCAACCTTGGCCTGCAATTCATCTGCACGACTCCTCAATCCAAACCAATTTCTGGGCAGATGAGAACAAGAGTTCAACTATCTAGCCCCATCAACGCACTCTATGCGGATGAATTCCACAGCACTCTATGCAAGAATCTCCTATCTCAGACAGAGAAACAATTGAAACTCATTCTTCTCTCTTTCAGACTTCAATAAATCTCTAAAAACACATGCACAGCATACTCAAAGCAAATGCATACAAAGGAAGCAAACATTCATGAGCACATAAACATCATACAGAGAAACAACACAAAACCATGAAGCTGAATCAAAGACTCTCTTCTATTAATTCAATATGTACATGGGTGTTTTTCATCAGTTCTCTGCTTTTCTCTGCTTGCTCTCAATTATCCCCCTACAATGTACAAAGGTGGGTGTCTATATTCCGTTTGCCCTCTCGAGATCTGAAACTATAAAATCTACAATAAATTCCTATCTAACAGCATTAAAACTAATAAATTCCTTCCTATTCATAATACAATACAAGTGTGCTTCATTACATTAACTCATTAATGCTTGGTGCAACCAATACCAAGGTAAAATTCAAAAAGAAGTTTGCTGGCTTGTCCAGCTGTCTTTCCCTGCTCCACGCGCTGGCTTGCTTGATGAGGTGTGGATGCTCCTGCATCATACTCCTTGGCTCAAAAGATTTCATGGGATCCTGTCCATGAGCTCCTTCATGGTGTGATCATGTTTTTGTATCATTGCTTCTATCTCCCAGCTGGCATCCTCCACTGGGTGATTCTTCCATTTCACTAGGTATTCAAAATACTGCTTCCGCCTGGTTTTCCTGCCTACTCTTTTATCTAGTATGCACTCCATCTGTGGTTTCTATGCAACTGGTAATTGTTTCTGCCACTGGACCACTGGTTCCTCAGTTCCAGTGTCTGTTTCTCCAGCCCTATATGGGTATAAATCCGAAATATTGAAAATCAGAGATATCCCAATGCCATTCGGCAACTCAAGCTCGTATGCATTTTCCCCGAATTTCTTCAAGACTTTGCATGGCCCAATTTTCTTCATCTTGAGCTTGTTATATGTTCCCCTCGAGAATATTTCCTTCCTTAAGTGCGCCAGAACCATGTCCCCAACTTCAAACTGAAGTTGTCTCTTCCTCTGGTCGGCTCTACGCTTATACTCTTGAATTGCATTCATCAGTCGCTGCTTCACTTGACTGTGAAGTTCCTCCATCGCTTCAGCAAATTCTTCAGCACGAGCGCTGCTAGTTTCAGCCTGTCCTGACTCCATGAGCTCAGAAACTCCCCTCGGCTGCATCCCATACAAAATCTGGAATGGACTCTTACCTATGCTCCGATTCACCGAATCGTTGTACGCGAATTCTGCCTGTGGAAATATCTAATCCCAACCGATGTGGTGCTCTGTCACCAAGCTTCTCAATAAATCCCCCAGACTTCTATTCACCACCTCTATTTGTCCATCCGTCTGTGGATGATAAGCCGAACTAAATGCCAAATCAGTTCCCATCTTCTTCCATAGCGTCCGCCAAAAATGACCTATGAATTTTGTATCCCGATCCGAGACTATGCTCCTCGGCAACCCATGCAGTCTGATGATTTCTTTAAAAAACAAGTTGGCGATGTGGGTTGCATCGCTGGTCTTCTGACACGGAATAAAATGTGCCATCTTAGAAAACCTGTCTACCACCACGAAGATGGAATCAACCCCTCTCTGCGTTCTCAGTAGTCCTAGCACAAAATCCATGTTAATTGCCTCCCATGGTCTCTCGGGTATAGGCAATGGCTGATAGAACCCTGTGTTCTGATTTCGGCCCTTCGCATGTTGACATATCCAACACCTATCAACAAACCTCTTTACATATGCTCACATGCCTGGCCAATAATACGATTCGCTCAGCTTGGCAAATGTTTTGTCATGTCCAAAATGACCGGCAAATCCTCCACTGTGTTTTTCCCTCACCAAATTCTCCTTCATGGAACAATCTGGAATGCACAGCTGGTTGCCTTTAAACAACAATCCTTCCTGAATTATATATTCTAGCCACGGACTCCGACCCCTGAGAACTGGGTTCTCAGCTGTCTCGTATGCTTCTCTGAAGTCTGCATCACCTGCATACATGTCTTTCAGATTTTCAAAACCCAACGTTTTGACTCTGAATTCTTGCAGCAATAAACATTTCCTGCTTAAAGCATTAGCTACTTTGTTAGCAGTTCCTGAAATGTGCTTGATCACAAATGTAAAATTATGCATGTACTCTACCCATTTCGCATGCTTCTGGTTCAACTTATCTTGTTGACTCACGAACTGCAATGCGTGATTATCGCTGTACAAAACGAATTCCTTGGGTATCAAGTAATGCCTCCACTTCTTCAATGCCTGTATGATTGCATAGAATTCCTTATCATACGTGGAGTATTTCAGCTTTGCATCATCTAGCTTCTCGCTGTAATATGCTACAGGTCTGTCATCCTGACTCAAGACCCCTCCAACAGCATACCCGCTGGCATCACATTTCACCTGAAATGTTTTCCGAAAATCGGGAAACACCAAAATCGGTTGCTCTGTTATCTTCCACTTCAACAGATGGAAGATATTTTCAGCCTCTGCTGTCCAATGAAAAACTTTATGCCGCTTCTTCACTGTGTCCATCATCGCTGCACTAATTCCACTGAAATTCCGAATGAATTTTCTGTAGAAACTAGCCAAACCATGGAAGCTCCTCACCTTGAAAACATTTCTTGGTGATGGCCAATTCTTGATCACTTCTACCTTTTCAGAATCCATTTTCAACTCATTCGTCGAAATCACAAAACCCAAATAAATGAGTTCTGTCTGCATGAAGGAACATTTCTTCATGTTGATCAGCAGCTTCTCCTTCTGTAGCTTCCTCATCACAATGGCTAAATGTTTCAAATGTTCATCTTTGGTCTTGCTGAAAATCAGTATGTCATCCAGATATACGACTACAAACTTACCGATGAATTTCTGCAGGACTTCATTCATCAGCCTCATAAAAGTGCTCGACGCGTTTGTCAAACCAAATGGCATGACCAGCCATTCATACAAACCCTCATTTGTCTTGAATGTTGTCTTCCATTCATCTCCTTCTCTCATCCGGATCTGATGATATCCGCTCTTGAGATCAATTTTCGAAAAATAATTTGCCCCACTCAGGCAATCCATCAGATCATCCATTCTCAGTAGTGGAAATCTGTATCTGATGGTGATCTTATTTATCACCCCGGAGTCTGTACACATCCTCCAGCCTCCATCCTTCTTCGGACTTAGTACTTTCGGAACAACACATGGACTCAGACTCTCTCGAACTAGTCCCTTATCTAATAGATCCTGTACCTGCCTCTTGACCTCCTCATTCTCCTGAGGTGTCAACCTGTAAGCGGCCTTATTCGGTAGACTTGCTCCAGGTATGAGGTCAATGTGGTGAATCACACTCCTCATCGGTGGCAACGAACAAGGTAGTTCTTTCATGATGATATCAGCGAACTCTCCCAACAGTTCCTGAATCTCGTCTGGTAAGTCATCCACTCTTGTGCTTGTCAGGACAATTCTTGACTTCCTGACAAAAAAGAACTGTGGATCTTCATTCTTCTCCATCTCTGTGAGAATTTCCTTCCCACTCATGAGAAGTATGGTACTGCTAACTTCCGGCTTCACTTCCTTATCGTTTATCGGAAGCAGTGTGTGCGTTTTCCCATCCTTTTCCAAGGTATAGGTTTTCATCCTCCCGTCATGAACAACATTTCTATCGTACTGCCATGGTCTACCCAATAAAACATGATAGACATCCATGGGAATGACATCACACAGAATTTTATCCCTATATTCACCCATTTTAAATTCAACCAAGCATTGTTTAGTGACACTTACTTGGTGTCCTTTCTGTAGCCACGAGACTTTGTATGGACTCGGGTGATTAGTTGTCTCCAGCTGTAGCTTTTCCACCATCTCGGTCGAAACGAGATTGTCAGTTCTTCCGCTGTCCACTATGACCTTGCATTTCCAGCCCTTGGTCTTGCACATGGTCTTGAATAGTCTGGTTCTTTGAGCTGTGTCCTCCACCTCTTTCTTGGGTGTTAGAAGAACTTTGTGCACCGTCAGCGACTTCCCACTTCCGGTGTCTTCATCCTCAACATCACGCCTCTGCGCCTCTATGATGTGAGCTTCTCCTCTGTCTATCTTCCTGTCTGGAAAGTCAACGGCTTTATGTCCATCTTTTCCACATGTAAAACATGTGATAACTCCTCCTCGGCCTCTTCCTCTACCTTGGGTACGAGGAAATGTGTTGGCGTCAGCATATCCACCACCCTGCTCTGTATGCTACCTCCTCGGCTCAGCATATTGCTGCCTCTGTTGTGAGGTTCCACCTCTTTCAGTCTTACCCTGAGGTTTCTTCCATTCCTCCTTGGGCTTCTGGGTTCTTTCCTGGGAAACTGCTTTGCCTCTGGGCTGACTCCTGCCTCGCCCTTGCTGACCCTGTTTACGACTCAGCTTCTCTTCGGCTTTTAGAGCCATCTGGTACGCATCCTCAACTGTTCAGATGGTTAGCATGCTCAATTAGTCCTGAATGTCATACCTTAAACCATTCAGGTATCTTGCCACCTTCTCATCATCACTTTCTCGATGACCAGCTCGAATGTTGAGCCTGTAGAACTCTTCGGTGTACTCCTTCACCGTCATCAATTTTTGTCTTAGGTTCTGCATTCGCCTGAACAGTGTGATCTGGTAATCTCTCAGAATGAACTTCCCTTTCATCTTAGCGATCATCCGATCCCAGCTTTTGATCTTCTATTTTCCTTTGCAGTGCCTATCAGCCTGCAACTCATCCCACCATAAGGCTGCATGTCCTTTCAACTTAGTAACAACATGCCTTACCTTCTTGTCCTCTTCGATATCTTCGTAATCGAAGTAGGTGTCGAGTGCTCGGATCCAATCCAGCAACTCTTCTACATTTAGACTTCCCTCATAGACGGGAATATCCATCTTTGTCTTTGATCTCATTATAGAAATGGCTCTTATCAGTCATTCGGTTGAGGCATCCTCCACTGTGACCTCTTCTGCATTGTGTCCAGCTTCCTCTTCAACTTCGGAATCATTGAACTCTCTTGCGTCGACTCCGCGCCTTTGGGTGGTCTCCATCTCTTCGAGTCTCGCCCTGAGATCTCGTATTTGGCATTCCATTTCTGGATTCCCTGTCGGCCTACCTCTTCTTCGGGAATCCCTGTCTTCTCGATCAGGTGACTGCCTTTCTCTTCTAGGTGGCATGGTGTAATCCGCTCCTCTCTGCTACCGAAACAAAGAGAACTCTTCTCCGGCTCTGATACCACTTGGTGAAGCTCCTCGGATCAGGATCCCTCACGGTCCAACCCACTCTCACCAGGACCTTCTTCCCTTCTGGCCCGAAGAGATAAGCTTGCTCTTCAACTCCCTTGTCGAAAGTTCTCGCACCCACAGACTGAACTTCGGTAATCCCCCTTTTCCTTTCTCGGGAAATTGGATTTCGCGATATCGGGAAATCTGAGTGCGTGGTTCTCATGCTTGTTCAAAACCCTGACCCCGATGGTTTAAAGGTCAACCTTCTCACGCGAGTCAGGGATTTTCCCTTCGGGATATCGCTACTCACGATATCAACGCTCTGGATTTCCAAACCCCGAGTACCGAGATACCGAGTCCCCGATACAATGCCACCTGTATTCCACTGGCTCCCGGGGTCCCACGCTGCCCTGTTCCCGTCGAGATTTCACGGATCGTGAATCCACGATACAAGTTTCCCTACTGTCGAAAGTCCGATTTCCGAACCCCGACCTCCCGAGATCGTGTGCCACCTGTCCTGTGGAGATCAACGCTCCGAATAACTCGGGAAATTGCCAATCGTGATTTCGACGGGTATGAAATTCTCAACTCGTCAAACGCTGAATGCCAAACCCCGATGGGCTTCGATCCTTCCTGCGCCCATGGGTTAACCTCCCCGCAACTTCCCCATTATCCAACGATCGGTGGGATTTCGCGAGCCTCACCTACGAAACCTGGCCGTCAATTCTCCACCTCAGAGATTCCTCCTGCCCCAAAGCGTCGTTACTGGTTGAACCTCTCTGGGTCTTCTCCTACAGTGACCACAACAGAACTATCTCTCCTGAGCTTAATTTCTTCACTCCTTCAACTGAAGGTTGGCGCACTCCTTGCACTTGGCATCCAAATCACTCCCTAAGTGTTGGATCTTCTGGACTCTGTACGCTTCCAGCAATAGTAGTCCCTGTCAACCTATGTTCAGACTCACTGCTGAGACTCCAACCTTAGCCTGCAATTCATCTGCATGACTCCTCAATCCAAACCAATTTCTGGGCAGATGAGAACAAGAGTTCAACTATCTAGCCCCATCAACGCACTCTATGCGGATGAATTCCACAACACTCTATGCAGGAATCTCCTGGCTCAGACAGAGAAACAATTGAAACTCATTCTTCTCTCTTTCAGACTTCAATAAATCTCTGAAAACACATGCACAGCATACTCAAAGCAAATGCATACAAAGGAAGCAAACATTCATGAGCACATAAAAATCATACAGAGAAACAACACAAAACCATGAAGCTGAATCAAAGACTCTCTTCTATTAATTCAATCTGTACATGGGTGTTTTTCATCAGTTCTCTACTTTGCTTTGCTTGCTCTCAATGATCCCCCTACAATGTACAAAGGAGGGTGCCTATATTCCATTTTCCCTCTCGAGATCTGAAACTATCAAATCTACAATAAATTCCTATCTAACAGCATTAAAACTAATAAATGCCTTCCTATCCATAATACAATACAAGTGCGCTTCATTACATTAACTCATTAATGCTTGGCGCAACCAATACCAAGGTAAAATTCAAAAAGAAGTTTGCTGGCTTGTCCAGCTGTCTTTCCCTGCTCCACGCGTTGGCTCGCTTGATGAGGTGTGGATGCTCCTGCATCAATATATCCAGCAATTGAATAATGGAATTCGCAGTCAATAAGGGGGTAAAAACGTAGTCTTCATCGGGTAAAATCACCATGCATCAAAGGTATCAGATAGCAAATGTTTGGGCAAAATGCAGTCCTTCAACGACAAATTCGCCAGTCAATCGTAGTCTTCACTAAGGGAAATCGCCAAGCAACAAGGGTATCATATAGGAATTATTTTTTTAAAGGAAAAATCATGGTCTTTAAACAACAAAACATAGTCATCTTTAAGGAAAAAATCATGGTCTTTAAACAACCAACACACAGTCTTCTTTAAGGCAAAAATCATGGTCTTTAAACAACCAACACACAATCTTCTTTAAGGCAAAAATCACGGTCTTTAAACAACCACCACATAGTCTTCTTTAAGGAAAAAATCATGGTCTTTAAATAGCCAACACATAGTCTTCTTTATGGGAAAGATCCAACACCGAAGTGACGACAGTAGATTCTGCTCCTAGCTGACTACTCAAATGAGGACTGATGAGCTAGGGATGAAGGAAAAAATAACCGCAATCATCACAAATCAATAAACCATAAGAAAATCAAGACAGGAAGGGATCTAAGGCCATGGGAATCAATCAACATCGAGCTAAAGGCTATGGGGGAAATTTCAGTAATCAACTAGAATGCTAAGACAATCATTTTCTTTACCCAATTAAACATAAAAAACTAAAAGCATAATTCATACTAACAATCTACCATGCAGAAATAAAGGAAGCGTACTATAGCCCAAGTCGCCTGCTCCGAGTTGATGTCCTATGTGCTCTGTGCAACTCCCACTTGTCCACTGATGAGACTTCACCGATACCTCCCAACGAATGCTAGGGGTACTCTTCTTCCCCCTTAGCCCCCCGAGCAACAAAGGGGCCACACACACTAACCAGAGAATCAGCTAGCTCCCAACTCACCTTGCAAGACCGAGCTACTACTCCTCACCGAGATGGGTATCCAAACTCCCATAAGCTGAGTCATTCAAGTATAAATTTATGCAGTGTAACGTTACACATGACAAAAGAGATCCATCCTCCTCCTCCTCCCTCCTTTATATAGATTTTCTAAGTCAATTACTTTCCCAAAATCCCTTTTAATTTATTGTTCATTAATTTAATTCATAATAATCCTCCCTGTACATGTGTCACCCATCCCTTCATTGCACCATAAATTAATTTACTTAATAAATTAATTACACCTATTTCCCTCACCCACCTAAAATCATTCCTAGAATTGCTCCTAGGTGTCCCCATATTCCCTTACTTGTTGAGTTTAATTTAGAAAGTTCTTAAATGCTAGATACCTTACTAAGTTAGACTTTCTTCTTTTTCCTTGTGTTTCCCCTTTCTTTTTATGTTTCCCGCTTTTTCCTAGTTTCCTAATTCTTTTAAATTTCCCTCTTTACCTTTTCATTTAACAATCAAATTGGAAGGTGTATAAAATTAACTTTTTCCCTTTTAATTAAGAAATTTTTAATTAACATATGAGACAAAACAATTATTTCTCCTTTTCGCCCTTTTTGAATTTTATCCCCCAATTTTTTTTTTTTATGAATTAATGAATTGCTTACCCCTTTCTCGTCACATGGTTAATGATGATTATCATTATTATTTGTTTATTTTTATTGTTATTGTTATATAAATATATATTTTTATTTTTATCACCAGTATCTCTTAGGCCTAGACTTTAATTTCCTAGGTTGGGCGACATTTTATTAGGGAATTTGTTTTAAATCTTTCTCATCACGTTAATCATCCTATGACCATCTAGGTTTATCCCTTTTTTAATTAACAACGCGACGTTCCCTTCAGGATGCACTAGGTGCTCCAAGGGTGCCACTCGCTTCTTGATTGACTTGGTAGACATCAAAAACCCATGGAGTCAATACTCCGCTAGGTGATCTTGTGGGAGACTAAGGGCATCTAAGGAATAAGGCCCCTGCCTTATTGCGCACCCCTTAGAATCATCGTTAGCGACTATCGCAGTTGGACCTCGTGGCATCGTGGGTCGTCTCGAACTAGGTAGTTGTTAACCTACAATTCGAGCCACAGCGGGAGTGCTAGTAGGCTGTGGCAGTGCTGTTGTCTACACCTCTCCCTCAACATCTCTGGTAGTCATGTGTGACCCCTCTACTCCACATGTGATTCTGGTCAGCAAGCTATCGTCAGCCTGCATCATCAACGAATCATGTCAGAAATATATCCATAATCATATCATCTAATCAGATGCACTAATATCACATATAAAACAATCAAACCCCAATAGTTCACTCCCCGACTCGATTTGGAGTCCAAGGGGTTCCATCGATGCCTCTGCATCCTCAAAGTCCAAAATCTTGCACACTCAGTAAAACCGAATCAATAGCACCTGTCTATGTCAAGGCAAAAAAACAACATGTCATCAACCCATAATGCCTCATAATCAGAATCAAATGCTTAATAGTATAATAATCTGGATCACTTGCGAGAAAGTCTCCTCTAAGAATAAGTTCTCTCAGTGTGTGCAAGAGTGGGATGTTACACATGTAAGGTGTGGGAAAACAAAAATTAACTACTTAAAATAAATAACTTAAACAAATTAACCACACAACTTTGGCACAAGGTGGAGGACAAATCCTTCCAATTTTGTGGCAAAGGTGGACAAATTTAACTAAAGCAAAACTCAAAAAATTATTTTTAATCCTAGCCGATACGATTTTTCAAGGATGGCAAAGCCAAACACAATGCAAGGTGTGGGCAAAAAATAAAAATTATTTACAGATTTTAAAAATAGAAACTGCAATCCCAAGAGACTCTCTTGGGTTACTTACAATAACTTTAGAAAGAGAGAGAGGGGGGGGATTTGCACCAAATCTTAGTGATGTTCTCTTGAGCGTCTAGTTCCCTATTTTGGGCAACACCTCCTCTTTTTATGGTGGAAACTTGCATAAAACAACAAAGAAAGCTTGTTGGATAATGCTAAAAATCACCCAAATATGTTAGTTTTGGGTTAGCATATGTACATAAATTTTGACACTAAAAATATGAGCTTGATGATTAAATGTTTTAGAAAGATTTGAATGATAATATGAACAGAAAATAAGTAAATAGAAGGTGGAAATTAAAACAAAAATTTATATGGAGAAAAATGAAGCCTTTGGAATTCCTCCTCCAAGCTTTGGCAACCTGCAAATCTGTAAACCCTTACTACACAATGACGCAACAAGGTGAGATCTTTTAAAAGGCCTACAAAATATTTTGCAAACACTAATAGAAACAAATCACATAAACCTATAGCAATACTACTACAGATTTATCCCTAGCAAAATACTTTGCTAAGGGTTCTTCAAGTAAAAACATGTGAAGAAAAACTAACACCAAGAGAAAATATCATACAAGAGAACCAATAATACACCAAGATAACACCAAATAACACCAAGAGATCCTCCAAAGCTTCACTTTATTTCTCAAAAGAATGGTTGCAAAATTGCAACAAAATTACATGAGAGAAAATGAGAGAGAGTGGAAAGAGATTTTGGCATAATAGAATTGCTTTGAAAATTGATGTCAAAACTAGGATATATTATTTCCTTTTAAAGGAGGGAGAGAGTAAAGGCCCCTCTTGGATGAGTTACAAGTGTCACCCATCCAAGAGAGAGAACAAGTCAAGGGTGGTGCACTTCCAAGATTTTGGAGTGAGTTAGGGTTTGAGGGGTGAGATGTGAGGGGGGAAAACCACTTTAATTTTTTTCAAACATTATTTTATGCTATATTAAGGGCACACTTAGGGATTTAGGAACTTTTTCACTTTAATTTGTACTTTCCCCTAATTTCATGAAGAAGGGGGGCACACTTTTCACCAGGGAGACTCACTTTTGGTTGTTGACTTGGCATGGGGGGGTATTCTAAATGGATTTTCACTCTTCCAACTTAGGAAATATATTAGAAATCATTTCCCCACTCTCTTTTCTTGACTTTATACACTTTTACAATTTTTCGCTTTTTTGCCTTAGCCAATTATTTGTTGATTTTTTACTGACTTGGAGTCCTCTTAGACAATGACCTAGCAAACCTTGTCCAATTGAGTTGAAACTTGGTCCAAGAGTGTAGGGGTTCATAATACATTTTTTTTGAGTACTCAAACCCCTATAAAAAATCCACAAGGACCACATTTTTTCATTTTTCATCAAAATGAATTAAAATTTCCAATTTACGGAAACTTTTAATTATTAAAAAATTCTATCAAAACTTAAAGGAATTTTGCAAGACTCTAGGAGAATTCTTGCATGGTAATTTACAACATATTTATACCTTAGTAACCCATTGGGATCTATCATTAGAATACCTTTCACCACTTTGGAGGATTATTGAATGAAAAACTCAAGAGTAATTAAAATCGTTAAAAAACAAGATTAATTACCTGAGGAAAAAAAACACTAGATGAAAGGAATTCCCTAATGATAAAGTACTAGGAAACTAAATTATTAAAACTCGAACCATGCTAACATATTACAAAATTATCCCACGTGTGGGAGTGGACATTTCGTGGACATAGGAAGAAGTGTCAGGGGAAAAATTGCCATGTTGAACCATATGTCTTCAACTTCGTCATGGCATGAGGCCATATATATTCATGGTACATGACGTTGACACCTAGTTGAAATAGGTGGTAAACATCTGTCTTCCCATGGGGACATGTGCACTATCTTTGGGAAGGAGAGCATGTGAGAACCTCGGAATATGAAAAACAAATTTCTCACCAATAACCAACATAAGTGCATGTGTGGAAAGAATAATAAATAAATGAAATGACATTGACAATAAATGAATAAATGAAATGACTATACAATGAACTATGTACATAAATGAAATAATGAGAAAAATGAAAGAATCAAAGGAGAAAGGTTAGAGATATATTACAGAGGGTGCCTCTTTGGACACTAAATGGTTCATCATTTTAAAAATACCTTGAGGGTTCAACATCCAAATGGATAAGATGGAAAGAATTAGGATCGACCATGTCATGGATGAAATAAGACCTCAGATGTATGAAACATCCCTTCTTGGGATGACTCGTTGAAGATCGTTTTCCAATCCTTATCAAATTAGAGTTTTTCTTGAAAATAGACCACCCAAGAAACATGTGTCTTTCTTTATTCCACCGAACTTTGAAGTTTGGAAAACCTTGTGAAATTTTGATAAATTTGTGCATATGACTATCATGGTGCAAATTCAACCATTGTTCGTAATGATCTGGAATTTGTAAACTGAATTTGCCTTCGATTTTCCAATTATCTTGTACTAAGTCATCTGATGGTTGAGAGGTTGGAAATGGAATTGTCAAGGAAACAGATTCACTATTTTCATCAAGGTTGTCGAGGGTGGGGATTTGAATTATCTGGATATTCAACAACTTCCAACTCAAATTCCTCCTGATCAACCAATGAATAATCCTCAATCTCTCCAAAATTTCCAAACAAAATTCCTCTTCATGTTCCCTATGAAGTTCTATCTCTATAAGATTTGAATATTCGATGTAATTACATGCACTAGCAAGGTGAGCTACCAATATTTTTAACTGGTTTACACAAATGAATTATGTGGCTTTAATAACGTATATTAATTTCTCGATGGGAGATGCTGAAGGATCAATCTTAACATTTGAATTGACTGTTTTTATATCTGGGGGTTCTTTCTCTTCCCATTTTTCCATAAAAGCATCAATAAATTCCTTGTAATTTTTGACCTGGTTATCCTTGAGTTTCATGAACCATCTAATCTCATCGTCATCAAAGGACATGATAAACAATTGCATTCCTATATTTTCATGTAAGGCATTGTGACACCATTTATTAAAGAAAAGAGAAAGAAACAAAACATGACGACTAGCATCAACCACACTATTACCTTGAAAACAAGGGAGATTTTGTAGATCTTTTTTCTGGAATCACATGTGGATAACCACTTATTCAGGAAAAATCAATAGGTCTATAAAGATTATCCATTTTTAAACTATATTCATTAAACAAAAAGAAAAAGGTCTACATAAATGGACTGGGACCATGAAGCTAAGAAAACCATGAGTTCCTGATTGAAGAAGAATTTGTCAAATTATTTTGAAGTGGAGTCACCAAATGATCAACTTTATTCTAAACAAACAAGAAGCATCAAACAAAACAAAAATTAAAACCAAAATAAATCATACTCTGAGAATAGAAAGACTCATCCCCGATAATGATGCCAAAGATGTTTCTGTCCTAATACACACCTACAAAAATGGAGAAGTCTCCCACCCATTTGGTGTTTCCTTGGAGGAAAAATATTGAATCCAGACCCACTATCACCTCAATCTGGACTCCTTCCATATAGGCTCACTCCTAGGGAAGCCAAGGGGGGTAGACCCTATTAAACTATGTGAAGGCTTATTAAATGTTCTAGGAGTTAATTAATTTTTTAATTAGGGAAACCCAACCTAATGACAATCAACCAATGCAATATGAAATCTTTCAATGACAAACAAACCTTCATTTTATAAACAATTAGACCAGTGCCTAAAAATTATTAAATCCCACTTATTGAACAAATAATCACAAAAGTTGTCTTTACAACTTGAAATAAAAAAATAAATTTATCCACACAATGAATAACTCTATACAATTACTTTAAAACAATGAATGAATAAAGAATGTTTATAACTAAATCAATATAAATATATAAACATGAAGATAACTTCCATACAAATGAATGGAATGTAAATACTTGAAAATAAATTGCAAGGAAATGTAAATGGTGAGCAAGTGTTTATG
>WSFP011489727.1:0-15004 GCA_009831015.1 Picea engelmannii | reverse complement strand
GAAGAAGAGAATTACAAGATTGAAAAGACCATTAATAGCTTGAAGGAACAACTAGAAGATTATGAGAAATTGAAAGAAGAATTGGATCACACAAAAGGGGAGCTACTATTGACAACAAAAAAGCTGAACAAGTTCAAAAAAAGCACTGAAAAATTAGATGAGATCCTTAGCAATCAAAGATCTCCAAATGACAAGATAGGACTAGGATACAATGACAATTTGAAGACAACAAAACAAGAGAAGGAATATGAAAATGATGAAACCAACACTCCAGAACAAGTTGAACAACAAGATAGAAGACTAGAATTCAGAAGGAATGAGACATCAAGAAGATCCTCTCCCATCAGGTATGAAAGAAATCATTATGAAGGAAAATATAGAAGAATCGATTGTGAACCCGGATGGACCAAACCACAAAGAAGATCACTTACTCCTAGGTATCAAAATTTCTTTCTTGGACATTGTTATACTTGTGGAAATTTTGGACACAAGGAAATCAATTGTAGAATCAATGAAAGGAATAACTATACAAGCTACATGAATGGTGAAAATAGTAGATATGGAAATGTTCATAGACCTATCAACAGAAATTATAATCCATTTGACCCATTAATGGATCAAAATATTGTATTTTACAAGTGCAATAATCTTGGTCATAAAGCATGAGATTGCAGAGAGATGAAGGAAGATAATCATATGCCAAATCTCTGTATACCAAATACAACATGGAAAAGGAAAGAAATTCCACAAAATGAAAACTATCAAATAACATTGGTCTCTAAATAATTCAAAGAAGAAGATGAATGGTTCATAGACAGTGGGTCCTCATCTCATATGACCAGAGATCAAAGCAAATTTGTCATCTTGAAGAAAAAGGGTGGAAATGTTACATTTGGAGATGACTCATCTACTAAAATACTTGGAAAAGGAATTGTAAATATTGGAAGTGAAACTGTAAAAGCAGGAAAAGTCCTATTGGTTGAATATATGAAGCATAATCTCCTCAGTGTCAGCAAAATATGTGATCAAGGATACACTCTTACATTTGACTCCCGAAAATGTAAAATCAGAGAAAATAACTCAAGAAGATTGGTTGCAACTGCAACAAGAAGACCGAACAACATATGCATCCTAGACATGAAGAAGAGAGAGAAGATAGAAGCCATAGAAAATGATTCCAAGGAAGAAAAATTCCCAAAGAACAAAAATAAGGATGGAGTATTATTGAGTACCACATGTTCAGGGGGAGAAACCCCAAAGAAGAGAGTTACCTTTTGCCATTAAACTCATGGGGATAAGCCCTACCCTTTTCCATTGATGTCAAAGGGGGAGATAAATTGGGATCATGATGATAGGGGGAGCATCATTGTTGACATCAATGATAAAGGGGGAGATTGTTGGAATATTGGTTGTTGTCATTGATGTTAACCCTAGTCATGGATTTTTGACTGCAAGATTGATGAAGGTATTTGGATATGAAGGACAATGCACATGCAGATACAACACCCATGGATGGATAGTATACATCATGTCATTTCCGATGGTATTTGGCATGTCACGTGGATCCTCATGGTTGAGGAGAAATGATTTTTTGAATATGAAAAAGTGAATTGAAGAAGTACATGTAGGCCCTGAAGATAATTAAAGAACAGAATTACAAAATAAGAAAGTGTCAGGTCAGCCCTAATGTTAAAAGGAAGTGACATAAATGGTATAAATAAATATCATTATACATTCATTTGATACACAAGTCAAATTTTATAGAAAAATCAGAAGTAAAGAAGGTCAGATTTCAAGGGAGGATGAAGTCTTTTGGTGATGTGTTCTAAGGTATGTTATTTTCAGGTCATCTTACCATTTTCGCTATAACATTTTTTCTAGAACGATTCAGATGGTGAAATTGATATGTTATTGATAAGACATATCAAGGTACCTTTGGTAAAAGTTTCAGCTCTTGATTCTCTATAATTATGGATATACACTATGTGGAAGATAGGGTTTTTGACAAATCCTGAAGCTAGTCAATAAACAGGTGTTCCGGATAAAATAGTCATAAATTATTCATAGAGAATCCAAATTAAGTGGGAAAAAATGAATTTTAAATATTACGAACTTTAGTTTCTTGTGTGCAAGTTTCAGAATCGGATGTTAAATATTGAGCATGGGGCATTCCGTACAAGTTTGGTCTCCTGAATAAACCAGAATTGAACAAAGTCTACCATTCTCTCTATAACTTATTTTTGTGGGGGATTCAAGGAGTGAAACTTGGAGAAGTTTTAGAGAATACATTGAGTAATATTATCTATAGGATCAGAGTATTCCAATAATTTAAGAATTGCAGAAATTGAAGAAGTCTCAGGAAGCATTATCAAGTTCTATGTGATGGTTGGTTGATGGTGATGATTTAATGTAAAGTTTTATCATCTCTCATATATTCTTGGGTGGAAGGAAGGGGCAAGGATGGAGAGTTAAATCCTCTCTTGATATTGGAGGATTGTATCTTCCTCTTGGATTTTTATCCCTCCCTTTACATTTGGAAGTTGTAGCTACCTTTGGAATTCATTACTTCCCTTGAACAATAACTATTGATTATTTCTCATATATTGTGCATGGTGTATTGTGGTGTATTGGTATAACTCTTATAATATTGTTTATTGATCATTGGATATAGTAGAATGGTTTAAGTATAAGTTGAAAAAGGTTTTAAATTGTACTTGATACCAATTCACCCCCCTCTCAGTATCAACAACACACGCATTTTTGAAGGCCACTGAAGACAACTGGATGTGTAGTGTGAAAATCTCTCGGAGTGACGTGGTGACATCATGTTATATAAGCACATGATTGCAGAATTTGTCGAGGGTGGTTTGGATCCACACCACTCTGACCCCCGCAATCCACCACAAGCTTCCATGTACCTCACAAGCTATACCATGGTTTTGATTGCAGGACTGCTCAAGGATGTTAACGTTCGGGAATTTTTCGTCCCCGCAATGAAGTGTGGTTAGTGATATTATTGAAATTTTTTATCCGAGTGACCATGTTAATTTAGCGCCCCTACTAAATTTCTATCTATCTTCCATATCATAAATCCCCTATCTTATTTATCGATGGCGCCAATTTCTTAGAGCTCAGGATCTTTTAGATGCAAAGTTTGTATAACTCCCGAAGTAGTACGGGCCCGGAGTGATGTGTTGAACTGACCTAAATTCCATGTGTCTTGACGTATGAGTGCAATGTGTCTCTGGATATTTGGGCTTCAGGAATTTGTGAATGTTGTTCTTGGAAAGCTCCTGAAATAGTATGGTCCCTGTTGACGTGGCAGTCTCTCGTCACTCTAGGACTTTGGGCTTCGGGAGCTCGAGATGTAAAGCATGAAAAACTCTTGGAGTAGTACAGACCTGGTTGACGTCACAGTATCTCGTCACTTCGGGACTTCGGGATTCGGGAGCTCGAGATGTAAATCATGGAAATATCTCGTAGTAGTACGGGCCTGGTTGATGTGGCAGTCTCTCGTCACTTCAGTATTTTTCTCTGGTCATTATTCCTTGTGTGAATTTGAAACTCTAAATGTACGAGAGTCATTGATCTGAACAATTCATGGGATATCCATCGTTGAAAATTGAACCTGTATGTTCACTTTTATTTCAAGCCCAAAATGGAATGCTCTGAATGTTGCATTTTTTCTCATGGTTTCTTACTATGCATAGAAAGGAATGGCGGACCTGGATGTCTCCTACGCACAGGAAAGGCTTGGTGGGCCTATTGCATGCTCAATTAGTGGAAAATGTGATGACAAGTATTTCAAACTCAAACCATACATGCAATTATATTTTAAGGAAAATAGAAATAATTCGATGCAAAGAATCATTCAAGCAATCCAATAAGGAAAACCCGATCATTGAACAGATGGGAAACCAACTTTATCAACCAAAAGAGGAAAAATTTGACGAAGGCATAGGGAAATGAGAGAGGAGGGGCAAGGGTGCAGACCTAGGTTACAACAGTGGGCATAATTATAACAGAAACAAACTTATAAGTGTAACACATCCATAATAGCACCACTAATCTACAAGGGGCCCCCACCTACTAGTTAATTATTATTATCATAAATAAATAATAGAGCTTAGCAATCATTTGCGAGAAGTATTCATCGTTTCGATTTTAAGCGTCAACAAATTGGGGACTCCACATGGAAATTTGTTTCCAATAGATTAAGAACTCATATGTTCTAGTTTCGTAGACCATGTGGACATTAGATCAAGGAAATAGACATCAGAATGATTATGCAATAGGGGGAAGTGGGCGGTTTAAGGGAATAAATGATTGGGATTTTGGGAATGACTCATGGAAAGTGTTAAGTATGAGGGGGGTTATCCCTATATGCATAATAACTCTATTAATCATAGTGAAATCATTCCTAACTTCAAGGAGAAAAAAAAATTGTTGTGCTCTTTTGAATCTTGGAGCAGATGGAAGAAAAGGAAAGAAAAATAGGGAATAAAACCAACTATCTTATCTAACAGCAGTTGAAGAAGATAACAATTTCAGTCATGTCTTCAAGGGGGAACATCATGACATCTTTGTAAACTTATTGTTATTGATTAGCAATACTAGTAGTATAGCGTCATTGTGGCAAAACTGATCCAGCAATTTTATTTCTGACAAGAAAAGAAGTCAATAAAAGAAAAAAAAGAAAAAATGAAACAACAGAAAGAAATAACAGCAAACTAAAATCAAAGTAAGAAAACAAAACTATAATAAATAAAACATTGCATACATCATTTAAACTTTCAAGTTGGTTCCACATAGTGCTTTAATTGGGAATCATTGGTGCTATAGGAAAACAATCGTTCTTGCAAGTCCTTTAGGATATAGGAATTTGCGCATAGGATAAAAGTGATCTTAAAAGGACCCAGCCATAACTTTTGGAACTTTGAATGCCTTCCTCTATCAGCATGAGATGAATCCCATAGAAATACCTTCTCATTAACTTTAAATTTGACAGCTTTGGCACTTTTATTGAAATATCTTTTAACAGTTTGTTGTCTTCTCTTTATGTTATCCAAGGCAAACGTCCTTTGTTCCTCTAAAGCCAAGAGTGCATTTATTCTTTGAGAGATATTGGAATAATTTAATTCTTCAACCTGTAGCATCAGCCTTAGAAAAGAAAGTTCCATCTCGCTAGGTAGAATGTCTTTTTCACCATAAACAAGTTGGAAAGGAGTGCAACTAGTTCTCACCTTGGTGGTAGTGTGATCTGCCCAAAGGGCGTAAGTGAAGAGAGTGTGCCATTGACGTGGCTTATCTTCAATAAGCCTCTTGATAATTCTAACCAAATTCTTGTTAGTAGACTCGACTTTCCCATTTCCTTGTAGATAATAATTTGATGAGGTAAAATGTTTAACCCCGAGTTTAGCTAGAAATTGAGTCAGCTTATCAGAAATAAAAGCGAACCGTTGTCTGTAATAATTTCCAAAGGAAGACCAAATATGGAAAAAATATTTGTCTCAAGGAAAGAAATCACTTGCTCATCTTGTGAATGCTTAAGTGGGACAGCTTCAGTCCATTTCGTAAAATATTTTTTAGTTGTCAAGATGAAAAGTTTCCCTGTTGAAGATGGAGGATTAATAGGACCAATAAAGTCCAGACCCCATTTTTAAAAAGGAAAGTCAGGGAGGATAGGTTGTAAAGGAATGGAAGAAATACATTCTTTCCCAGTGAACTTCAGGAACTTGTCACAAGATCTTGAAAAATTATAAGAATCATGAAAGACTAAAGGCCAATAGCACCCTTTCCTTATAATTTTAAAAGCGCTAGTTTTAGAAAAAAAGTGACCTCCTACATGAATAATAGAATAATAAGATCCATGAGTCTCTTGTAACAATTTATGTGCTTCCTCATTATTCACACAGCGAAGTAACATACCATTGGCAGATCTCCTAAACAAGAAGTCTCCTAAAATGACGTATATGGAAAATTCAAGACGGATCCTTCCCCTTTGATGAGTATCTAAGTTATTTGGACATTTTTTATTTTGCAAGTAATACACGAGATCCTTGTACCAGGGATGTTTAGCTATATGAAGGATTTGACTGTCAATACAAAAAAGTGTTGATAGAGAACTATCGTGTTCATCAATTTCTTCACTTGTTTCTGCATGTTGAGCTAAGTGAAGGGCTAAGTCACGTCCATGAATATTTTAGAATTCATGATAGTTAAATCATGCTTCTGGATCTTGGCAAGCCAATGTGAAATATTTCCTCAAAGATAATTCTATGAGAGAAAAAACTTGACAGCATGTAAAGGGACTTTTACCAGTGTGTGCTTACCAAAGATAAAGTGGAAAAAACTTTCAACAACTTTAACAAGAGTGAAAGCATGCTTTTCAATATAAGAATATTTAAATTCATCGTCTAACAATATTTGACTCATGTAAGATACTAGTTTCTCGTTAACTTGTTCATCACATTGCATGTGGATAGTAGAAACTGCTTCCTCTATGGAATTAGTATATATAATAAATTCTTTCTAAAAATCTGGCTTCGCCAAAATCGATGCGGAACTGACTGCCTTCTTGATCCTTACGAAATAATTTTCAACGTCATCAGTCCAAGAAAAGGAACGATCTTTCTTAAGAAGATTGTGAATTGGTTTGACCATTACATCAAAATCAGGAACAAACCTACAAACAAAGTTGATAATACCCATAAAGGCTTGAACCTCCTTTTTGGAAGTAGGAGCGGGAAGATTTAGGATAGTAGCAATCCTTTCAGGATCTATGCTTATTCCTTAATCATAGACAATGTGCCCAAGGAGCTTACCCTTGGTAACATCTAAGATATTCTTAGAAGGATTTAAAGAAATGTCAAATTTCCTACATCACATGAGAACCTTTCTAAGATGACCAAAATGGTATGATCATTTTTTTGAATACATAGTTAAGTCATCAAGATAAATCTGAATAATTTTGTCGATCAAATCATCAAAATATATTTGCATATCTCTGTGGAAAGTGGCACCTACATTAGATAATTCAAAAGGCATATGTTCATAAGTGAAAGAGCCCCAACATGTAATAAAATTGGTTTTGTATTTATCTGTCCTTTTTACCTTGATTTGATTGTAACCAGAGAAATCGTCAAGTAGGGACATCGTCTGTGACCCTGCAACTTCCTGCAAAATCATTTCCATATTACGAAGAGGAAAATTCTCTTTTATGTTAGATCTATTCAATGCATGAAAATCAATGCATAATATGATCTAGCTAGTCGATTTCCGAACGGGAACCAAATTGGAAACCCACTCAAAATACTTAACAGGGGAAATAATACCAACTTTCAAGAGTTTTTCCAACTCCTTCTAAATAGTTGCTTCCAGTGCAGGGTTAATGGGTCTTTGTTTTTTCCTAACTGGTTTTATTCCCTCCTTGATAGGAATGGAATGTTTTATAAGAGAAGGATCAAAACCACTAAGATCCTCATAAGACCAAGAAAAAGCATCTTGAAATTCATGAAGTAACTCAGTGAACTTCAATTTTTCTTCATCGGAACATTGGGCACCTATCTTGACATTCTTTGGGGAATCGAGTATCCCAATGTTCAAGGAAATGGTTTCACCCACTTTCCTTTTCGACTCCTCTTCTTTATGTTTTTCTTTTTTGCCTACATCACTCGATGAAAATGAACTTTCTAGAGGAGTCAAGACCTTCATAATTTTGTTATCTTCCATTGATATAATCTCCTTAGGGTTATAAGGTTAATTTTGTATAAAACATAGATGCTCTCATCACTAGGGAAGACCTGCCATGACTCTACATTGTCAAGGATATGAGGACAATACAAATATTGAAAGGTGCAATCAGGTCTTTGTGGTAGAAGTTGTTGAGTAGGAGAGGCTACAAAAATAGCTAGTCTATTAGCCATTGAGTTCAATTCCCTTTTAACATGAGTGATGTTGAAAGATAGCAAATTCGAGATAAGATACCAAACATTTTGGGTGTAATGATTTCATTAACTTGTTTCTAGGAGAATATATATTACGTACAAGGTTTACAACAAGTTCAAAGTCCCCAAAAACTAAAAGGTGACCACAACCTAAATTATAGGAATTTTCAATGCCTAGTTGTAACGCTTCAAATTCAGTGACGTTGCTTGTGCAAGAAAACTCTAACCTATATGAAAAGTTATGAATTTTACCTACAGGAGAGTACAAGATAATTCTAGCTCCATTTCCTTCATTAGAGCATGAACCATCAAAGTGCATATGCCACATCCCATCCTCTAGGTTGATTTGTTCCAAGGTAGTGTTGTCCTCATCTGCAAAGATGGAATACACTCCTAGGTCCTCCTTGATATAATTTACATTAGGTTGCGGGATGCTTTCTATATAAGGTGAAATTCTTCCCTCCCTTAGGACTATGATGTTCTTCCCATTCCAAGGAATGGATAAGTGTGTCTCGTTGAGTGAGAGGTATCCACCTGTCAAGGCTTGCCAGTCTCTTCCTAAGATGATTGAATAATTACTCATTGGCATGTCAATTACCTGAATATTAAGGGTTGTCCTTATTTCAGGATGCGCGCACAAAACCAAGGTCACATCCTTGATTTCACCTATGGTTGATTGTTGTAAACTATTATAAGAGAGAATGCTTTTGGCATTTTCATTTGTACAAGACAAGCCTAGCTCTTCCATAATCATCTTCAACATTACACTTGCACATGAACTATCGTCAATCAGACAACAATGGGCTATTTTGTCCATAATATTTACAGAAATAAAAAAACGGAGGATTTTTTACAAAGTGTCTAAAATTATGTACACCTACTTTATTTACAGTTGAGTCCTCTTCATCTACCTCTTCAAAGAGATTGGCTACGATGGAAGATTTTTCTTCCATGAAATTTTTTAGATGCTTTTGTTTCTCAGGGATGGAAACCATGTCCAGGAGAGTAGCATCATCTTTAATATTAGCCAATTCATTGAGAATGTTGTATTTGGAAGAGGGAAGAGGGGAGGGAGTTCCTTGACTACCAGGAGTTTTAGTAACTTGTACAGTAGCAGCTGGTGAAGATGAGCTTGGGCTAGAAGAAGTGTGAGGAGGATCATATTTACCTTTCGGAGCAAAGGATTTATTCCTAGTACTTATGATCATGACATCCTTTGGTTCTGTGAAATCTAGAACAGCAATGGTAGTTTCAGGCCTTTTACCAAATATTTTATCTTTTTCACTCTTCTTTACCTCACAAGTACTTTCCTCATGATGTTCCTCACAAAATTTACACCAACTACGAGGCATGATGGCTTTAGGCTGAAAGTTGTTTTCATTAGGATTCCTAAAGGGTAGTGAAGAAGAAGATGAGGCCCCAGGGGTAAGTGAAGGGACATTTCCCTTTCGCTCATACGCTATCATTCAGTTATTCATGCCTTGTACAAGCTGTAAGAGGGAGGACATGTATGTCCATTTAACAAAGTCTCCCTGGGGAAGACCCATTCTTTCAAGTTTTTTTTCATACTCTAAACAAGTATGAAGAGTGGAACCAATATTTTTGATAGATTTTTATTCAAGCCTATGACAATAGGGGGAAATTAGAGAATTATAGTAATGCATAAAAGAGGCTTGGTTCTAAGGGTGAATAAGTTCGGGAATTTGGTTATATAACTTAGTGAAACGTAATTTGAAAGACTTGATAGTTGTTGAACACACTGCCCACACTAAGAGGGGGGGTGAATTAGTGTGTGAACTTTTCTAACTTTTCTTCCTACAAGTTAGCAGTTAAAACATAATTGAATAGATTAAGAACAATTTAATCATAATCACAATGGATAAGAGATACCAGATGTTTGTGTAAGATTTTGTATAATTGATATGTATATATATGTGAATATAGTAATATGAATTTTCTGAGCACCAACTAAAGTAAGAAGCACCAACTCTCAAGAAAGACCCAGGTTGCCACAAGACCCATCTTGTTGATAGAACGCATTCTATCCAACTAGAGTTCATATAGAAGTTCAACCAACTCTAGTAGCAGTGATCTATTATTTAATCAAATCTATTTCATGATCAGAGGTATACCATAAAGGCTCATCACCGCACTTCATCTTCTCTCTGAAATTCATGCCTTCTTCACTTCTTATTTCCTTTGATATTCGTGCCTTATTCACTTCTTCTTCTCTCTGATATTCGCACGGACCTTAGGTACGCATCCCCTTTATTTTCCCCCAGAGGCCGCTCTTTCTCAACGAGCCTATCTTTTCCACAAGCCCACTTCTACACCAAGCAAACCATCTAGTGAACCAATCATCGTTGTATTTATAGTTTCTTATGCTCAAAACTTGTTTAAGTTATTGGGCCAACTTGTGCAACAAGTTATAACTAACTTGTTCATTTACAATAACTTTTGGGACCACCAGAGATCATCCTTTTGGGTCTTCAACTTTAAACCTGGAATCCCCTTTTCTTTCATAAATCAATCACAGGATGGATCGATTTTCTTCGTCTCTGTGATAACAAAAATATGCACTTCCTTCAAACCATGTTCATATGATCATAGGAGTAGAACCACATGCTTATCAATTTAATCGACACATTCCATTTTGCATTTTAAATATCTTTACCATATGACCAATGGCGTTAATTAGACGTTAGGTGAGACAAGCCCTTATCAATTCAACAGTCACGATTCAATATTCGATGAGATGGACGATTGTCGAGACTTCAGGACTTCACCCTCCGGATCTTCGAGACTTCGAAACCTTTCAAATATCCTGAAGAAGATTTTTTTGAACAGATCAAATGGTTCTCATTATATCATGGAATTGGATCAATGGTCCTATTTGATCCTTATAATGCTTAATCCGACGGTCGGGACTTAATCAAGCATTGATATGGATGGCCACCAAATGTCGTATTATTCTAACTGATATAATGTTGACATCAATGACAATCTCATCTATAGTAACAATAATTCATCGTAAAAACAAATCATCACATCAACTATTGACATCAATGACAATATGTCCAACAATCTCCCCCTTTATCATTGAGGGAAACCCACTAACTTCATATACAAAACTCCCCATGTGATTATGCTTTCTTCATATGAAGTTTTATCTCCCCCTTTGACATCAATGGAAAGGGGGTTTTCCTCCTGTGGTAAAGCTCTGTATGTTACTGACCATAATTTGAACTTGGGTAAGTCTTCCTACAATCATATTTTGCCTGCCATAACTGAATGACTCCCCCTGTCAATATGCTCTCTCTCTGCTTATGACTACTCTCCCCCTTTGTTTATGAAAAGGTAGTTCTTCCTGAAAACGTTTCTTTCCCTGCTAATTTACTAACTTCTTATCTCAGTTGATTGGGATTTTTTTGTTTCAAATGAGTAATCTTCTTGATACCAATTTTTGTAGCGATCAATTCTTTTCAAAACTTGATATATTTACTTTCTTATTTACTAACCAAAATACTTCTCCTGAGTTTTAACTGATTGTTCTCCCCCTTTGTTTCTAAAAGGGTATCTTTTTCTGACAAGGTCTCTCCTCTTGTTATCTCTACAGGATCTCATGTACATCATTTTGTATATCAAAATGTTGCTTCTACGGATGTCGTTGTCCTACTGGAACACTGTGCAGTTGTAGCTCATATTATTCAAACAACCCTTGGATCTTCCCATTGATTCTCATTGATCTCAAATGAGATGTATCCATATTTATCCAAGATGCTTCTTTACTGTACATTGCTCTTAAGTTGTCTGGGAAAGTTTATACTATGCTTGTCACATGATTTCAATTCTTTTTGCAGAAATTAACTTCACTCATGTTCACTTGTTCATTCTTTGATATCCACATTTGTGAGTGTACTGATTTCTTGAACTTTGTTCTCTGATATTCTATTACTGCAACTTCATTTTTCTTCCATGTTCCATTTACTTCTTTTTCCGTATTGTATAAAGCATTTCTCATTGATTTTTTTCTTGAGTTCCAACAGCTATGGGCTTTGTGTCCATATCCACCACAACTGTAGCATCTCATAGTGTAACAATGTGTAGCAATATGTCCAGCATGATTGCAGTTCCAATATATTATACTATTGTTGAACCTACCAACTTGTTTTCTTCCATGATGCCTACAATCCAAAGCTTTATGACCATATTCATTACAAGAAAAACAATAATCGTTAAAAACACTATCATACCTTCTTTTATTCATACATGAAGGTGTCTCTCTTCTAAACTTGATTTGAGGTGTATGATTAGCTTTTGGATGTCTTCCTTGATCTGATCTTCTAAATTTTGTAGTGTTTCTTTTATTTCTTTAACATGAAGAACCTGAGTCATACCTTCTTTCACTTTTTACAAATGAAGGAGTTGTGTCAGACCTGTCTTAATCCTTTACAAATGAAGGAATTGTGTCAGACCTATTTTCATCCTTTACAAATGAAGGACCTGCATCAGGTTTCTTAGGAGTATTGATTTCTTCCTTGTTTTATCCAAGACCGTATTTGTCATTTGGTGATCTTTGAATATCCAAGATCTCATCCAGGGTCCTAGAATTGTTCATGAACTTGATTTGGGTGTTTGACTTCTCAACCTTCTTTCTAAGATTCACAACTTTTGCTTCCATCTTATGACATGATTTTTCCTTTTTCTTTAGCTGGTTCCTCACTACCTCCTCTCTTATTTTGGCTTCCTCAAGTTAGATTTTAAGATTGACATTGCTTTCCCTTAGTTCTTTTAGATCTACAAGGTTTTTTCTTAGTTCATCGTCTTCCTTCTTTTCTTATTTTGCTTGACTAATCTCCTCTTCCTTTTCTTTTGTTAGATCAGTAACTCTTGTTTTCAATCTTTTGATCTCTTCTTCTTTGTTTTCTAACTGAATCTTTTGCTTAGATATGATTTCTTCATTGTATTTGAGATTTTCTTTTATTTTCAAGATATGCCTTTGATCTCTAAGCTCGTCATCTTCCTTCTTCTTTTCTTTTACTTGACTAATTTATTTCTTCAACTTCTTGATCTCCTCTTCTTTGTTTTCTAACTGAAACTTTTCCTCGGATATGATTTCTTCATAGTCTTTGAGATTTTCTTTTATTTCCAGGATATGCTTTTGATTACTAAGTTCATCATCTTCCATCTTCTTTTCTTTTACTTGACTAATTTATTTCTTCAGCTTCTCGATCTCCTCTTCTTTTTCTTCTAACTGGTTATCCTGCTCATGTATTATATTTTAATTGTCCTTGAGAATTTCTTTTATTTCTAAGATATGTTTTTGACTCTTTTCAAGAAATGCTTTAGTGTAGTCATGAAGATAGCTATAGTATGAATCATTATGGTCATAGAAGTATTCACAGAGACTCCAATCAAACTTTTGTTTGGACTTTGATATTTCTTCTTCTACTTCTTCCATGAAATAAATGATAACAGAACATTCTTTTATTGTATATGAGTCTTCTTCTTTACTTGCAGGGGAGGATTCAATGTCAAAATTATTGGAATCAAAATATTGTGGAGAGTCTTTACCTTTATTGATGGTTAAGTCTTCCTCTTCATCCTTGATAGGAATGTCTTTTGTGTCTTGTCTTTTGGTTTGATACATCTCTTCTAACTTTAGTCATTAGTCCTTGGAGGATGTGCATAGTCCTCTTCTTTCCTTGACTATATCTGATAATCCATTGAGAAGAATCTTCAATGCCACTTCATTGTTCTTCCTTGCTTTTCTTTGGACTGTAATCTTGGATAGATTCTTTGAGGTAGTTAAGTCCCAGGGCTTGCTTACTATTGGATTCCAAACTTCAAATCCTCTTGACTTCAAATATTGTTTCATATTTTCTCTCCATGAAGAATAAATTGTTTCATCAAATAGGGGAGCTTCAATTGTGAAGAGAGACATCTATCCACCCATTTCTTCAGGATCTACCTTCCAGTGGTTAAACTGTGTTAAAGGAACCCACTCTGATACCAATTTTTGAACACATCGTCCACACTAAGAGGGGGGGTGAATTAGTGTGTGGACTTTTCTAACTTTTCTTCTTACAAGTTAGCAGTTAAAACATAATTGAACAGATTAAGAACAATTAAATCATAATCACAATGGATAACAAATACCATATGTTTGTGTAATATTTTGTATAATTGATATGTATATATATGTGAATATAGTAATATGAATTTTCCCAGCAACAACTATTTTGTATCAGCACCAACTGAAGTAAGGAGCACCAACTCCTCGGAGAGCACCAACTCTCAAGCAAGACCCAACTTTCCACAAGACCCAGCTCATTGATAGAACGTAGTCTATCCAACTAGAGTTCATATAGCAGTTTGAGAAAACTCTAGTAGTAGTGATCTATTATTGAATCAACTATATTTCATGATCAGAGGTATACCATAAATGCTCATCACCGCACTTCATCTTCTCTCTGAAATTCATGCCTTCTTCACTTCTTCTTTCCTCTGATATTCATGCCTTCTTCACTTCTTCTTTCCTCTGATATTCATGCCTTCTTCACTTTTTGTTCTCTCTGATATTCGCATGGACCTCAGGTCTGCATCCCCTTCATTTTACTCCATAGGCCGCTCTTTCTCAGCGAGCCTATCTTTTCCACAAGCCCACTTCTACGCCAAGCACACCATCTAGTGAACCAATCATCGTCGTATTTATAGTTTCTTATGCTCAAAACTTGTTTAAGTTATTGGGCTGACTTGTGCAACAATTTATAACTAGCTTGTTCATTTACAACAAATTTTGGGACCACCAGAGATCATCGTTTTGTGTATTCAACTTTAAACATGGAATCCCCTTTTCTTTCATAAATCGATCACAGGATGGATCAATTTCCTTCGTCTTTGTGATAACAGGAATAGGCACTTCCTTCAAACCATGTTCATATGATCATAGGCGTAGAACCATAGGCTTATCAATTTAAGCGACACATTCCATTCTGCCTTTCAAATATCTTTACCATATGACCAATGGAATTAATAAGACGTTAGGTGAGATGAGC